>OU015755.1:93538237-93548851 GCA_907169655.1 Acomys percivali | reverse complement strand
TGTGTGTGTGTGTGTGTGTGTGTGTGTGTGTGTGTGTGTGTGTGTGTGGTATATACATGTCTGTGTATCATATAGATGAAAAGATAACTAAGAGAATTTACCATGCAAGAAGGACTGATATGTGCCCATCTCAGAACAGGCAAGCATGGAGTGGTGGTCTCAAGGACAGAGTCCCTCCCCTTGTATTTAGCCCCTTGTTCATTAACTGGGTCTCTATGGGTGTTGAGGTTAAAAAATAATGGTTTTATCAGGATCTCAAGCTGCTCTTTGGGGCACATTTTCCTCTACAGTATTGGGAGGCAAAGCCTGAAGAACTCCATCCCTCTCCTAGAAATGGAACAATGATGTGGAAAGAAACCTTTCAGGAAAGCGAGGGCAAGGTATCTGCTGACAATTTGCTAGAAATGCCACATCTTCCTTTGGAGAAATGTCCTGAGGTACTAAGGGTCAGAGATGGTCCAAACACCTGACCTACAAAAGAACACAGGCAGCTTTGCAACATGAGGAGGAAAGCCAGGACAAGAAGGCACTGCTCAGAGCTGGAGAGATGGCTCAGAGGTTAAGAGCACTGTCTGTTCTTCCAAAGGTCCTGAGTTCAATTCCCAGCAACCACATGATGGCTCACAAACATCTACAGTGAGATCTGGTGCCCTCTTCTGGGGTGCGGCACACATGCAGGCAGAATACTGTATAATAAATAAATAAATAAATCTTTAAAAAAAAAAAAAAAGAAGGTACTGCTCAATTTAAATGGCAGGCATCACTCATTCTATGAACAACTCACAAACATCTTTTTGCTATGTGGACCAGTTGTTTCTGTTGGTCAAACTTGCCTGGAGTTATTAATGGTCCTAGTGTAACTATGGAATGAGACTCTATAAAGGGCCCATGGGACATTTTATGTTTAAGGAGCCAGTAGACCATTCTTATGACTGGGGATGTCTAAGCCATTGACTGAAGAAAGATGACAAGTTGAAGATAGATACCTGCCCACTTAGCATGCGGAGGCTCTTGATGCAGCAGGCGTGTTAGGTAAGGTGAGTGATGTGCTCCAAGGCGGCACGGCGGATATTGAGTGGAAGGTGTAAACAATCCTGGGTTGGCCTGCCTTGCAGATGTCAGCCTCTGTCTGTGGCATGCAGTCAATAGCCCACAAATCCTGGGCAAGAAGGACAGTATGCCATCAGCAAATGCATCATAAGTCTTTCTCCCTGTGAATTTTCTTGATGTCAGGGTGGAAAACAAATCTGGACATCCGAGCAAATCAATGCTGTCACTAACGGAATTATCATTTCATCAATAATATAGGCACTTCAGTCAAATGAGCCACAGAAGAGTAACAGTAGTAAATGCCTGACAGCTCCTGAAGTTATTTATCTGCCCCCCTGTCCCCATCAATAAGAAAAGGGAAATATGGACTGAAGCACAGGTAGATTCTTTGGGCAACTACCAGCTTCCTATTAATCTAGTCTCAATTCTAGTACTATACATAAAGTAGTTAAATTATACATAAAGTAGTTAAAAACACGATGTGAGTTTGTCAAGCAAATCTTTGGGGGACCAAAATAAAGATTTCTTGCCACCAGATGAAGCTTTTGCACAGGCCAGAGAGGAAAACCTCTCAGTACCTCACTGGAAAGAGCCTCCTGTATCTGTCTTTATAGTATGGAGATGTTGCCTGCATCATAAGCTGGGCATATCTCCCTACCATAATATTCATGTATGTTTCTTGACTCTTATTAGTTTGGCTGAAGTTCGCATAACCTGCAGCACTTGAGCCCACAGAAGAGAAAGTCATTGAAGTAAACTTCAACTCTCTCTGGAGTTCACACCAGGCCCCTCCTTGCCCTCTCTCCCCCTTCACCTTCACCCCTCTCCCAGCCCAACACTGCCCTTCCCTTTTTAAAAAGTTGCATTAGTTCTTTACAAGTGAGCAAGAACAGAACCAAACGTTTCACATCTGCTCTGGAGTTCACGTATTAGCATGAGAATGAGTACCCAGTGTTTCAATGATGCACAGTCCAGTGGATGAGAAAGGGGGCTCCAGTCTGCTATCAGAGAGCTCCCTGGTTCCTGCCAGATGTCCTAGGCTTGGGACACAAAGCCATGAACCCAGGGTTTTAACAAATCACCTTTCTCTGGGGCTAATCACTCAAGAAAAGGTTTTGTTGAGGGCTAGAGAGGGTCAGGCTGGTATTTCCCCAGTGATCTGTAGCCTTGCCCAACCCCTCACGCCTTGGCCCTTCAGCGCTTTCTAAAGAGATCTCTTATTTCTTTCCTCTAAATGCAGAGCTTGGAGGGCAAAAGCTGCATGCCAGTGAGTCCCTAAGGCACAAGGACAGCGGGGGGCTCATTAACCAATGGTGGTCATGTTGCTGGTCTATCACTCACCCCCTTCTCTGAACAATCAAGACTTTAGGAGAATGAAATAGCTCAATGAGCATATATAAGGTCAGGCTTAGTGGCAAGAAGGTTCCGGTGTCATCACAGTTGGGGGACTCTGGCCCTTGCTACAGGAAACTCCAACAGTGGTGGTGCTTGCCTCTCACTCAGATTGTAGACCTGTAAGTAGCATACTACCATATGGCGCACCCTCTCTGGGCAGCCCTGCCCTGTGGAATCGGAACTCTAGTGGGCTCTGCCGTCTGTGTTTCTCACACACCCTCTACAGGGCTCTGAGCTACAGAAAATCTCCTGGTTTCAAGGGACAAGAAGTGTAGGCAGAAGACTCGTGGTGTTTTAAACGGATTCATTATCTAGGCCTCAAGTGTTGTTTTTTATTTTTATCTCATTAAGACGGTGTGTCCCATCATCCAATCTGTCCTAGACTCAAGGGTGCCAAGCTTAAATTCTCATATGAAAACATCCAGGACAAGCAGGGGCAAGCTGGTCACCTTAGCTGAGAATCAAAGCCAGTCGGCAAAGCCCTGAGCTCAGCTATAGACCCACCTCCCTACCTGTCAGGACCCTACAAAGCCCTGAGCTAAGCTGTAGACCCACCTACCTACCTGTCAGGACCCTACTGTCCACATGGACTCCCTGCTGAGCTTGGTCCAGTGGTGCAGAGCCAGAAAGGGATACAAACAAAGCAGGATAAAAACCCAGGATCCATAAGCTTCTGGGGTCCTGGATACCAATGAGGGAAGGGCTAATTCATTATGGGGATGGAGGAGCGCACACATGAAAAAATCTGCAGATGTCTCAGCAAAGCCACTTGACTCCTTGAAATCTTGTATTGCAGGAAATGATGCCATTTGGCCACACCAGGGAGTGAGGCAGATGGATTGTTTTGGTCCCTAAGACAAACATAATAAGCTAATACTCACATAGCATAGAGTGTGTTTTAGGAATATTTGTTAAAATATAGGAAGAGGTCATTCATTTGAAGATTCATTTTAAAATTGTGTGTAGGTGTGTGTGAGTGTGCACACATCTGAGTCAGATACTGGGGAGTCTAGAAGGTAGGAGTGGGTCCTTTGGAGCTGGAGTTGACAGGCCAGTGTGAGTCACCTACTGAGAGTGCTGAAATAGAACTGGGGTCCTCTGGAAGTGCAGCAAATGCTCTTAAGCACTGAACCATTCTCTTCAGCCACATTTTAAAGGAAAAAAATCTAATGATATTATGTAGAAAGAACAAAAGTTGTGTACAAGTGACACAAAAATTAAACTCAAATTTTGTTCTTTTACTTACAGTGAAACATTAGCCCAGTTACTTAAGACTCATTTTACTAAAAAGTAGAGCAAGCAATAGCTATCTTGAAAGGACTTTTTGAAGGTTAAATAAAGTAGTATATACACTGTGCATTGCAAAATACTTAGTATGTGGTAGGTGCTATATAAGTATTAAGAAACAATATTACAGGGGAAAAAATAGGTTTTTGCTTCAAATCAGTCTCCGGTTTCACTCCTCGCTGTGGCCTTCTTGAGTCCGTGATTTCAGTCTCAAGTGTGAAATGGCTTATATTACCTTTGTTTCTTGGAGAATGTGTTTAAGAATGAGATGGGTTTCATAACTAAGTGCCCAGTGCCCGGGTTGGTTAGCACCCACTTCTGCACCAGTCCCGTCCTTCTGTGACCTCCCTCAGCACGGCATTTAAACATGTGCTGCCTTCTGCAGGCCATTTGTCTGAGAATGTCCTTCAGGAAATCTCTATTTAACATGACATCTGGCAGTGTGAGCTCTGAACACTGGTTCACAGTGAAGGCTGAACATCTGGGAAATGGAGGCCAGGAGCACAGAAGATGGCCTCTCTTCTCTCTGACCATAAAGCCCATGCGTGAAGAAGATGGAGAGAGGCTTGGGGTCTGCCCTCCTGCGGAGCATCCTTCCACTGTCTATGCTTCTTCCTGATGGCACCGCTCCACATCTGTGAGGACATGGGACGGAAGCTGGAATCCTACATGCAGGATGGTATCTGTGTTGGATTTCACCTCTGGCCTAGGAGCATGCTTTGGTGCACTTTCAGGCAACGGACAGTGGAGTCATGAATCAGGTGCTGGGGCCAGAACCTCAGGCTAGGCCACTTCAGTTACATGCTGCAACAGTTGCGTACTGTAACTGAATCTCACCCTGGGTGGTCCTCACCATTGTCTTGTGAGGCAGGGATGGCAGGACAGACTCCAGGATGTGGGATCATACTAAAATGTGGGGTGTGGCGTGTCACTAGCTGTTGTGACAGTGACAAAGCTCAAGTTTTCCAACTTCCACACCAAACTCACTTTTTGAAGTCACTTTGCTCTCAGCTTCCTCCTCTGTAAGATGGAAAAGTTCATTCATCTCTGGCAGGGGGCTCCATATGGTAAAGTCAAATCATACCCTCTGGCGTCATCAGACTGACCCTTCACGTGATGCTGGGGACAGGTAGTATTGTCATTATGAGCATATTGTGCTGATTAACTATGACAGTAACAAAATGACCTGAGACAATCATCTGATAAGGAGGAAAGGTTTATTTTGGCACGTGATTTTGGAAAATTTAATCCATAGTCAGTGCCCTTTGTGATGTCGGAGTCTGTGGAAAGTTGTAATCTGTTGGGGAGCGAGACAAGAAGTCGAGCTACCTACTTCATGGTGTCTAAGCAAGCAAAGAGAGAGAAAAGACCAAGATCTCAATATCCCCACCAAAGTCCTATCACCAGTGGGCCTATGTTCCTTCTCCTAGTCCCCATCTGTGAAAGGTGCTCCCATCTCCCAACAGTGTGAAATGGAGGCCCAAGCCATCATCACACAGGTGATGGAGGGCATCTCAGAGTCAAAGGACAATAATCCACGCACGGCACTAGGATTCCAGCATTCAGCTGTGTGACTATGGCGTTGTCTCAATGTCTATAGGCATCATGTTTTCTCACGTGAGAGACGGTGATAATAACGACCTCATGAAACCATAAAATGTGTATGGAGTTAATGTGCAAAAGTGACAGGGAACAGTGGCCTGAACTTCTGAGCTGCCATCTTGTACCTGTGGAGTGGATCCACTCATCCCCGTGTTAACATGTTTGTGTTTGCTTGATACTCCCCTCATCTAGACTGTCTCACTATAGATGGGGGTGAGTGAAATATGTCAGTGAGAACACTCACATTTGCCGAGACTCACTCTGGGCCAGGCACTGGCTAAGCCATCGTGCCAAATCCAATATTCCGAATTAACCCCACTGAGAAGATGAGAAACAGGCATGCTTGGATGGGAGCTATGCTCAAAGTAGCCAATCAGTGACTTGAGACCATGGAGGCAAAGGTACGGCGACCTACTGAACATCAACTTTCTGGAAGTCGTGGAGTTGGGGATAGAGATGAATAAAGCCACTGACTTAGAATCAGTCAGCAAGCCTAGCTGCTCCCATAGGGCTTCCTGCAGCTTCAGCAATGAGGAAAGGAAGAGGAGGTGTGGCTTAAGTGCTGATCTCCTTGCAGTGTTGCCTAACCATTTCCCCCTGTGTTTGTAAATCCTTGCTGGAAGATGAAGCCTATGAAATCCCAGCGGTGATGTCTGTGGGCCAGCGGCTGGCTCTGCCTCTTGTTTAGGATGATGCTAGTGAGCAAAGCATCTTTGGCTAGCTGGTCCAATACCCAGTTCAGCCTATACCAGACAGCTGCAGGGAGGGTGAACTGCTCAGAGCATCCCTGTCGCAGCATCACAAGCAGATGGCAGCGCAAGCCCTGCTGTGGTAGGGACAAATTGACAAGTATCAAGCCCCAGTGTGCCAGAGGCTCTGCGGGCTGTAAATCAGGACATAAGCAGCCTTCAGGCCCTGCAAACTGAACCCCATTGCCCAGCTAATTGTCCCTGAGCACAGAGGCCAAGAGGAAATGAAACAAAAGGCAGGCCCTATGCAGGGTGGAGCTTGAAGAGGAGAGCCCAGGCTGCCTCCCACAGGCCGCTCTGAAGCCCCAGTCCGGATCCGAGTGCTATTTAACATTGGTGAATTGGGACTTGAAGCAGAATTAATTGCCTCCAAATTGTATCTCTCTTCCCAGCCATGCATTGGTTTGCTGTGGCAGACGGATAATGACACGTCATGAAATACGGCTTCAAAGTCAAGCCTTGTTCACTGCAGCCCTGGAAAGACAGAAGGAAAGTCCAGAGCTGTCAAGTGATAGAGTTTCCCAGGGTGAGAATGCACATAAATGTTAGGTCAACACAGCTGCCCTTTAAAAAAAAAATTCATTTGCTTTTAAAATAACAGAATTCCAGAACCTCCCAAATAAAATCCTATAGAGGGAAGTGTTTATTTAAAATCACAGCTAGAGAGAGAGAATCTGATCATTGTTTTGGTTGAAACTATTTTACAAGTCAGAAGTCCCTTTTTTTTGGTGAAGATCTGGTCCAGATCACTGGAGACAACTGAGGCAGAGGGGGCGCTTGTGTGCAGCTCTCGTTTAAGAGTCTTGCCAGAGGCTTTAGATATTGGTGAGGAAAGTCAGGGCCAATGTCTGGATTCCAGCAGATGCTCCTGTGAGGCACGTGATAGCAGCGGCGTCATCTGAGAAAAAGCTACGTCAAGAAAGCTCATCAAGACCGTTAAATGTTCAGTGTGAAGATGTCAGTGAGGTGTTTCTATGTAGTGGGAAGATGTCAGTGGGGTGTTTCTATCTCAACAACTGTAACCTGCCCTAGCAAGAATGATGGTATTCTGAAAAGACACTTGTGCCTGACCCCTGGCTTTCAGATTATTGAAAAGACTGTCAATCAAACTATTAAAAAAAAGTGGTGTCTCCCCAGAAATCTCATGCTGGGAGGGAAAGGCTGAAGCCTGGGGGAGCTTGTCTCTGAGGCAGAGATTTCACATCATTCTGACGACTTGTCAGGCTACCTTGCAGAAGAAATTGGAGCCCAGAAAATAATGACTGAGTGATGGGTGGGGTCAGATGATTAGTTCTGTAAAGTTTTCCCTCAGTCTAAACCTAAACTTGCGGGCTTGCGGGTGGGCATGGCACTAGAACTCTTTTCCTCTTTGCAGCATTGCGGACAGCTCCCTTTTCTGATTGCCGCTATTACTTTGTCTTATTATTTATTATAATGGGATCTTTCTCTCTCTCTCCCTCTCCCCTTCTTCCTCCCTCTCCCCCTCCCTCCTGTATACTCTTGGGCATGGGCATGAAAACCAGAGGAGGACGGAGAATCAATCTCCTGTTCTCTTATTCCCCACCCAATTCAATAGAGACAGGATCTTCCACTGAATCTAGAACTAGGCTAGCAGCCAGGAATCCCCAAGGATTCTCCTGTTTTCTCCCACCATCACCATCCCAGCCCACACCCAACCCACAGCACTGGGGTTATGAGCTTACATGGGATCATGCTCAGTTTTTCTATGAGGATGCTGAAGATTCGAACCCGGGTTCTCATGCTTGCACAGCAAGCAGTCTTATCCACTAAGGCTTCTCCTCAGTCCCTACTTTATCTAGTTAGACAGCCTGTTGTGAACATGTAGACTAGCATTCTCCGACTGTACTAACTTCAGTAACTCTGACATCCACTAGAAGAGAAACACTCCAAGGTGGAGGACACCAGCACACAGCTGAAAACCAGTAGTGCAGGCACCCTATTGGTCAGGGTAAGCTTCTGTAGCAAAAAGTCCATAGACTAGGTGGCTTAAAGAATGGAAATTTAAAAAATAAAAAATAAAATAAATAAATAAATAAAAGTAAATAAATAAATAAAAGAATGGAAATTTACTTATAGCTCTGGAGGCTGAGAATCCAAAAATCAAAGTGCCAGAGAGGTTGGACTTTAGAGAGAAAATGTCTGGCTTGTAGATAGTTACTCTCGTGGGGGTTTTACCCTGGTCCATGTGCATGGAAGGTAAGATCACCTTGGAGTGTCCCCTCATAAAGATGTTACCCTACCATATCAACAGTGTGCTGTTGTGGTGGTAATTGTGGTGGATTACCTCCTGTGGTGGTTTGAATGAGAATGGCCCCAATAGGCTCATGTTTAAATTCTCAGTCCCCAATTATGGAAACTATTTAGGAAGGAATGGGAGGTGTAGCCTTGCTGAAGGTGTGTCGCTGAGGATGGGCTTTAAGGTTCCAAAAGACCCATGCCAGTCCCAGTGCACTCTGTCCCTTGCTTACAGATCAAGATGAGAGCTCTCAGCTCTTCTTGCTGTTATGGCTTTGCTCCTCCATCGTAAAGTCTGACCCTCTGAAACCATAAGCTTAATTAAATGCTTTTCTTTTATGAGTTGCTTTGGTCATGATGCTTCATCAGAGCGATAAGAAAGTAACTAAGATAGATACTGATACCAGGAAGTGCTGTGACGGGCCTGACCGTGCTGGGGTTTTTTTTTGTTTCGTTTTGTTTTTGTTTGTGTTTGTTTGTTGTGGAAATTTTTGGCACTTTGGACTACGAAAGCAGTTGAATGCTGTAAGAACAACTTACTGGGCCATCATAGTAGGATCTTGGAAGACAGTAGTTCTGAGAGCTACGTGGACTGTGGAGGCCCAGCTGAAGAGGTTTCAGAGGAGACTAATATTAACAACGAGGCCAGAGACTATGCCTGTGATATTTGGAAACGGATGTGGCTGCTTTCTGTCCCAGTCCCAAGAATTTGCCTGAGGCTAAATTGAAAGTGGCTAATTAAATTCTTTTGATGAAGGAGATTTTAAGATAGTTTACTATTTACTATGTTATGTGGTTGTTAGTAATCTCACATTCACAGTTCTACAACAAAAGAAAAGCATTGTAAAAATAAATACAAAAGGTACAGTCTGAAGAGAAAAAAGAGCACCAGGAAATTGCACTTGTGTGTCCCTGGCTGAAAGAAATAAGGAGGCTAAACAATCTGATTCTCAAATGAATAAAAATGAAGAATGCCCTCAAGGCAAGACCCTGCCTCCAGTTAAGCTTTCACCTTGTGAGTGGAAATAGCCTAAGGAAAATTTCTACTAAAATATAAGGAATGAAAGGTGCTGTAAATATGATCCAAAAGAGCCAGACTTCATCTCAAGCGATAGGCTGAACTTGGCACTGTTGTCAATGTGGTTCTGACTTTAGAGTCACAAAGGATGCGAGAATAAAGAGGCTGTGGGATCTTCTTCCATGGTCAAGGAGAGCAGCTGAGGCAGGGAGGTGCCTGAGAGGAGGCCCTGTGAGGACGTTGCATAAAGCCCGGATTGCATTGAAGATAGCATTTGGAGATGCCAGAGCCATGAGACATCTTCCAAGGAGATCTGCATGCAGCAAGTTGAACTAGCCAGAGAGAGAAGCTCGCTGTTGCCTGCTGTCGGCAAAGCTGGAAGGGCAGAGCCATCTAAGCCCTCTGACATCAGACACAGGTTACAGGATTTGGAGTGTGTTTGCCTTTGTGGGTTTTATTCTTGTTTTAGTCCAGTATTTCCTCACTGAACCTCTATTCCTCCTTGAAATAGCAATGCACATTCTGTGCCACTTCATCTTGGAAGTGTGTGAATTGTTTAGTGTTGTTATTTATTTTATTTTATTTTATTTTACAAGGGTTTACAGTTAAGAGATTGGCATGAGTAACAGAATCAATATTGAACATTGGGCTTTTAAACAGAATTGAGACAGGAATACTATGGAGGCTTTGGAAGTTGGACTAAATGCACTTTGCATTATGATTTGATGAGCAGCTTATGGGGCCAGTGAGTGGAATGTGGTGACTTGAATGAATTTGGCTCCCACAGGTCCTTACGTTTGAATACTGGGTCCTCACTTGCGGAACTGTTAGGGAAGGATTAGGAGGTATTGCCTTATGGCTGGAGGTTGTGGCTTTGGGGGCAGGCTTTGAGGTTGCAACATTCCCACCCCATTCTCCTCTCAGTTCTTCCTGCTTCAGTGACTTGGCTCCTTCATCACAGACTCTAGCCCTCTGAAACCGTGAGCCAAATTAAACCCTTTCTTAACTAAGTTGCCTTCGTCATGGGGTTTTGTCACAGCACTAGAAAAGTGATGTATCTGTCTCCTTATAGAGCTTTGTCTCTGGTTATAGGGTTGTCTCCAGCAATCTATGGGGATGCCTACACAAGTCAGCCCATCGTGCCTAAGGGCTCACTCCTTTCATCTCTTCTGTCTGTCTCTGTGTTTCTTCCCCTCTCTCATTCTTTCTCGTGTGTGTGTGTGTGTGTGTGTGTGTGTGTGTGTGTGTGTGTGTGTG
>OU015755.1:93514828-93538227 GCA_907169655.1 Acomys percivali | reverse complement strand
GTGTGTGTGTGTGTGTGTGTGTGTGTGTGTGTGTGTGTGTGTGTGTGTAGAAAATAATGCCATCTCATTTGTACTATTATTTAAGCCAAGGCCCCAAATCAGATCCCGCTGAGGAAAGATAGGTGATAGAAATGACAGACGATGGATGAAAGAGGCCAACCTTGTCCCAACTCAAACACATTATTTGTCAAGTCAAAATGAAAACACAATACTTTCTTTCTTTTTTTTTTTTTTGTTTTTGTTTTTGTTTTGTTTTTGTTTTTTTGAGACAGGGTCTCTCTGTGTAGCCTTGGCTGTCCTGGACTCACTTTGTAGACCAGGCTGGCCTCGAACTCACAGCGATCCGCCCACCTCTGCCTCCCGAGTGCTGGGATTAAAGGCGTGCGCCACCACGCCCGGCTTGAAAACACAATACTTTCACAATAGACTAAAAAAAAATTTTTTAGAGACCTCAGAGGGTCAATTTAATTTTAATGTAAAAAGAGTTTCCTAGGTTATTTGTTAAACAAACACATGCCCCTAAGCCTTCCACGTGCAATATTTGATCTAAAGACCTGGGTTTTTTTCTCCCTCAAGAAGAGAGGGAACCAGGCTGCCCCACTCCCAGCACTCACGGAGTCTCTTCATTGGGCCTTGGATAAAGGGAGCAGGGCTCACAAGCTGGCACGTTCTGCCTGGAATGAACGCCAAGTCCACTTGCTGTGGTCTTCCGCGCACAAGCCTGTGTGTGAGGGCAGTGTTACCCAAGGTCAATAGATTTGATTCCACTCCCTTCCCCAAACCTCTTCTTCACATCTAAGTTCATTATCTTTTAATTATTTTCTGATTGCCTCTTGCTAATTCAACAGGGATAGTAACTGCACAGCCTGTTGTTTACTCATTGAATTAACAGTGAAGCAATGTGACAGCTGACACTTATTGAGGTCTTTAAAAATAGCTTGTGAACTTTCTAGAAGGCTTCTAAAGGTGGAAAAAATATCTATGTGATACAGATCTGTGGGTACCTGGGTATAGATATGAAAGCACTGTTGGCTGATGCAGTCAGACTTGTAGACTTATTTTTCTCTGGCTTTTCAATTTGAAAATATAAGTATTTTGACATTGAAATTTGAAAATATCACTAGTGGCTTTTAACTCACAGTTTGGAACGATTCGGGGTCACTTTTAAGACTTACTGTTGGGTGGGGAAGGCAGTTCAGTGGGTAAAAGCATCGCTGTGTAGACCTGACAGTCAGAGCTTAGAATCCCAGAACCCACACTAAAGCTAGGTACAGTAGCCCAAGTATTTATAGTCCAGTGTGCCTATGGGGACAGCGACGGTAGATCTCCAGACTCTCGGGCCAGCAAACCTGGCTGACACCATGGCGATGAGACTCTACCTCAGACAAGCTGCAAGTGGGAAGCCTAGCATCCAAAGGTTGTCCTCTGACTATCACATAGGTGCAGTGCCACAGGCACACCTGTGCAAGCATGTGAACATACTCACACACTTGTATACACACACACACACACACACACACACACCATGAATGCACACACATCCCTTGGTTAATTCTAAAATTTATCAATAGAAATCAGTTGTCCTAGGCAACTTTGGATTGTGGGAGACATGATCAGGGCTTAGCAATAGTAGGAGATCTGCATCTCCCCCATGGTTCCTTGAAGGGGAGACAGAGGTTGGAGAATGTTCCAGAAAGGACCTCAAAGAAGCAGAGTATGAAGCTGGGGCCCTTAGTGAAATACAACAAACTGACTTAAAAAAAAAAAAAAGCATATCAAATTTAAATAAAACATGCTGAACGTAAGTGAGGAAATGTATCAGTAACAGCATGGGCAGTTGGTTTTGTTTTCTTTTGTGGCTCTTTAAGGCTCAAAGTTTGCTACAGTGATCATCTCTTTAGTTGATTCAGATTTTTATCTTGTGATTTAAGAAAGAAAAGAGATAAACTGTCCATGACAGAAGCACAGAATTTCACCTGTGTTAAAGATACACATAAGAAAATTTGCCGTTTCCAGCTTAGTGTATCTAGCCCAATGGCACTGAACAGGACCCCGTGGTACATCAGTGCCACTGAACAGAGCCGCGTGGTACATCAGTGCCACTGAACAGGGCCCCATTGTACATCAGTGCCACTGAACAGAGCCGCGTGGCACAACGAGACTACACCAGAGCATTTTCATCTCCCAGGCAGAAACTTTATAGCTGAACACAGTAACTTCCTACCCTGTTTCTCTCAGCCCATGCCACTCTATACCTTCTGAATTTGACCCACTTTAGTGTTAGCAAATATAGCTGAACTGTTTAAGAATATTGAAGAATTCCTGTTGTGCAGGGTTTCTGTGCCCTGAGATCTGGTTGTGGTCTGGCCATGGGCATTGTCATTTCTATAAAGAATCTCCTGTATCTGTGTTGTATAAAATATTACACCCCAATTTTCTTTGATTGGTTAATAAGGAAGCCAAGGAGCCAATGATTGGGCATAGGAGACAGAAGGTGGGGCTTCTGTTCCCAGTATGGGGGGTCTCAGGTAGAGACCAGGGAGGAAAAGGAAAAATAAGAGAGAAGGTACCATGAGAAGTTGGAGACTAGGACAGAGTTGCAACTAAAGACCAAGGGGAGACTAGATGGCAGGAAAAAGGGCACATGACTGGAAAGGACCCAGACTAGCAAAACTGGCTTAGAATCAATAAACATCTGCCCAGGCAGAGAGCATAAAGCTTGCTGAATAAATCTAATCGGTCTCTGCGCCATCATTTGGAAGCTAGGGTGGACATCAGAAAAGGCCCCCACTAACACCATAATTCCACAAATTCCAAGATGCCAGAGACTTCGAGGGAGAAACTGAGTCAGAAGAAAGAATAGGGGTCCATGATCCACCAAGGGCACCTTCGGAAATGAAGCGACTAGGTCATAGGTTTGCTCATTTTCAGCCATCACAAGGTAGTGCGGGTTATAGAATGCCACATAAAATGTGTCATAGAAATGTGTGAATGCATGCAGAGCCAGGTTTGCCCTGGACAGTGGGGTCATGGAAGAAGGGACTTGCCAGAGCAGATGAAGGTCACCGAAGACAATACGGAGTGATGGTGTGATGGTGATTGAGAGCTACATAGAGCCACGTAAACATTAGCAGAGGGACAACTGGCTTCAGCAGAGAGAAGACGCAACTTCAGAGACAGCTGCAGAGCCCATCCAGGGGGTAAAGGTGTTGCCTGCAATGTCTGTCGGCCTGAGTGCGATCCCTAGGACACACATGGTGGAGAGAGAGAACTGCTTCCTGCAAGTTGCCCTCTGACTTCTGCACACACACTTGAGCACACACATGTAAATCAATCAATAAACAAATGAAATGTAATAAAACTTTTAAGGAAGAGAAGCCGATAAAACTGAGATCCTGGGTTAAAGAACACAAAAACACGATGAGATGTTACCTCAGAAGTCTGGTACCCATGTCATCACAGGAAACTAAGTAAAGAAAAACTAGCTGGTTTTCTTTCCCTCCTCCAACACCGTCGATGAATAGATGCCTCTCTTTTCAAGATAAAGGGCCCTTCGGTTCAGAAAAGCCACATGTGTAAGTCAATGCATGTGTAAAGTTGCAAAGACATTCCAGTATGTGAGAGTGTAATGTTTCTATCTAGTTATGTAATATATGTACAGTACTGTATGTGTGTGTGCTGTGCCGCGTGTCTCTTCTTTTGTTGCGATATATAAGGCTGTGGTTGAAATTATATACTTCTCTGTCTGAGGGAGACTTTCTTTTTCACAGCATGTGTTGTTGCCCTGTATTTATCCACTGGAAGACCCTGGGCTTGATGGTCCATGAATGATCTTACCCTGTGCCTCTGCCCTTTGGGACATGTTAGTGGAGTACGGGTCATTTAACACAGGGCACTTGGATGGAGATCAGCTTTAAAGCCAAAACAAAGAAGAAAATGGGGTTAGAAGTGCCAGGAGGGTTAAGATGAAGAAGCATTGATGAGTCATTGAGCAGATGACAAGGAAGAGATTCTGAAACCTGGGCTAACGCTTTCCAAGCACCTGGGACAGAGGTTGCCAGGGCCCTGAGGTGAAAGCAGGTTCGCTTTGTCCCAGAAATCTCTACCAGGTCAACAAAGGAAGACTGTGCGAACTGTAAGGCACATTGCGAGGCCCGTGTCAAGGGGGCAGCCATGCCACATCCTCTCACTGGTTCTCAGTTCTCTTCACCTTTTATTCAGTATGCTGGTACTTCAGCTGTTCCGTGTCAGCTTGAAAACTCGCTGTCTAAACGTGTCTGGCTGGCATCCATTAGCTACCCAGACAAAAAGATGGGCAGATCTGCTCATAGCTTCCTTGCAACCCTGCTTTAGTGGGTGTGTGAAGACCACGCTGATAGGGACACATTCACCTGGTGTTCCCCCACCACTGAAGGTTTTCTGCACACTTGAGCTTCCACATCCAGCTTCCCTGTGTGGCTCGTGTGGTGTGGTGAACACTTCCTCTCTGGAAATGCCAGCAACTAACACTTCTTCCAATGCCCTGACCTCAACACCCTGACACTTGGCCATGACCCAGATTAAGAACTCCCACATGTGTCAACAGAGACATTTCACAGCAAGGTACAAACCTCGTCTGTGGGTGATGGGCAGAGCTAACGCATTCGTTCCAGGATATGGTTTTATTCTATCGACAAAATACAAAATGCATTATGTCCCAGCTAAAGTATACCACTTTCAGTTTTTGACTGTGGTAAATTTTTTTTTAAAGTGCGTATGTAGTGTATGTGTGTTTGTGTGAGTGAGCATGTGCACACAAGCATGGAGGTCAGGCGTTGTTTCAGCAAGCCGTCTTGTAGACACTTGGAAGACTGGCTTTGTGCAGTTAGCACTTTTATCATCTTTGGCATCAACTTGTCAAGATGCACCAAAGTATCCGTTGGTATTTGAGTGGAGCTCACATTGAACTTGCAGGCTAGTGGGAAACAGCTAAAACCTGTGCAATGTTGACTTTCCTGATGCACACATATGTATTCTTCCGCTTGTTTGTATTTTTCTTGGCATTCCAGACTGAGTTGAAAATATTTCACAGTATGAATTTTTTACTTATTAGATTATTATCGGCAAAATACTGCACAGATATAAAGAGTGCAGTGCGATATTGGATATTCAGATACAACTGCCAAACAATTACCACCCCAATCAAGATATTAAACTGTCTATACACCCAGTACTTAGCATAGGAATGCAGGAGGGGATGTCGTGAATTTGAAGCCAGCCTGGGTTACACAGTGAAAACCTGTCTCAAAACCAAACAGGACAAGAACAAAAAGATATTGAGCATATCTATGAGCCAAAGCATTGTCTGGTTTCCCATCCTTTACTTTCTTTCTTCTCTCCCTTACCCACTTCCCACACCTACCCACTTCCCACACCTACCCACTTCCCACACCTACCCACTTTCCACACCTACACACTTCCCACACCTACCCACTTCCCACACCTACCCACTTCCCACACCTACCCACTTCCCACACCTACACACTTCCCACACCTACACACTTCCCACACCTACCCACTTCCCACACCTACCCACTTCCCACACCTACACACTTCCCACACCTACCCACTTTCCACACCTACACACTTGCTATCTCTTCCCACTCCTACCCACACAGACCCACTTTCCCACAGCTCAGTTTTCCCAGCAGCAGGACGGCATATAAATGTATCTGGCTTTTTCCACTGATGTTTTTACTGCACCATGTTTTGTTTCCAGCAGAGTGTGACAGTCCAGTGGCTTTCTGTCCTTCTTAGTCCTTCCCACCACCAAGATGACTTTCTGGTGTCCTGATGGGGCCATAGCTGTGGCTCACCTTCCCTGATGTTGAGCACCAAGGAGCTTTTCTGTGTTTATGTGTACATAGATATTGACCCTTTTTGGTTTTCGAGGAACAGTTCTAGTCTGGTCTGTCTGTAGTCTGTCCTTCTCACCCACTGTTAAATGTCTGTGGGGTTCATGCTGGATGGCCCCACCAGTCTCAGAGCAGTGTCCTCTCTGTCTAAGTCTCTTTACATGTTCTTCTGAAAATGACTTTGTTTCCAGCTATAATAGCGCCCCTCCCTCTCAGATACCAAGTATACCTAATAGACAGATGTGTTAAAAATCACAGTTTTACAGTGTTTTCTGATGAAGAATTGCTTTGTTTTTCACCAACTTTTGTGAGTGTCCCACTTCAAATTTTCTCATGCTCCATTTTTAATAAAATTACCTATATTTAAGTTTTAAAATATGTTTTGCACGTATAGAGAAATTATTATTAATTTTTAATGTTTTTAATTGTACCTGAATCTTATTCTTTTAATGGTATATATTACAATATTAAATATATATTGTTGTGCACATTGTGTGCAGTTCTACCAGTCTAATTACTATTCAATGTCCTTTCCTGTGTCTAAAGTATACTAAACATCCCCTAAATATGCACTGCATAGATGAATCACATATGTGAGAAGTAAGTCTTCATCTATGCTTCCCTCTACACTCAAAATCCAGGTAAGCCTAGATAGTAGTCAGTTTTCTGTTACTACAACAAAGTGCCCAAGTGTGCTATTTTATAAAGACAAGAGGACCATGTAGATGATAGTTCTCAGGGTACAAATCTATGCTGGTCAGCGCTTCATGAAGACTGAATGACACCACAATGTGGGCAGCATGTGTTGTGAAGGAAAGGCTACAATGGGCAGTTTGGAAACTGCGTCAGGCTCAGACTTTCAGGGACACTTGCTATGGTGAAAACTAACTCAGGGGGTCCCAGAAGAACTATCCTTACATTTCCCGCTAATCTCTGCTGTGTCTCTGTGTGTGTGTGCATGTGTGTGTGTGTGTGTGTGTGTGTGTGTGTGTGTGTGTGTGTGTGTAGGCTAGAAGCCAACCACATGTGTCTTCAGGTACCACCACCAATTTTGTTTTTTGAGGCAGGGTGCCCCCCTTCTCTCTCTCTCTCTCTCTCTCTCTCTCTCTCTCTCTCTCTCTCTCTCTCTCTCTCTCTTTCCTGGAACTAGCCTGGCTGGCTGGCTAGTGAGCCACCAGCACTGGCTTGTGTCAGACTCCCCAGGACTGCGATCACAAGCACACCACATGCCCAGCTTCTCTTTTTGAGCTCTAGAGATCAGACCGGGTCCTCATGTTTGCAAGGCAAGCACTTTACCACTGATATGTCTTCCCAGCTTTAAGATCCACCCAACAGCGCCACACAGAGAGCCAAGCTGCCAATGCATGAACTCCTGAAGGACAAACCAAGCCACCTCCAAACCACAGCCCCCAGGTAACGTGAACAGTAAGACTGCCTCCTCAGAGCTGCCTGCTGTTGCCAGGTCCCAGATCACTAAATCTGGTGCAAAAGAACTTCTTCATGGAAATTCCTAAAGCTGTGATATCAGAGTTCAGTGTGGGCCACAGCCTTGGCTGACTATGGATTTCTCTCGTAAGGCTACACTGCTTACAGACATCCAACTACAACCTGTCTTACCAAGCTCTTCATGTGGATTTGTTTGGGGTCTCACTTGCTTTTTATATTGATTTGCAGGTTCACTCCTATTACAAAACAGAGTACATACACACTGAACAGCGACGCTTCATAAGTCAATTGCCAAGATGCAGAGCACAGACTAATGTGATCACTGCTCTCAGATGCGAGTGACCTGAGTTCCACCTCCTTGTCTGCTGGGGACTAACCTGACCCCCTCAGTTGGTAGTGGGAGCGCATCTGAGGCTCAGTGGGCATGTGCAAATGAGGGGCATTTGAACTAGAAGTGGACAGCATGCTGCAGACTCAGAATCTGTCTGTCTCTGCAGAGTTCTGGCTGACAGAGGGACTGCAGGGGGCACACGCCTCAGGGTGGGACTGCCAGCACCTGTAGCATGGCAGAGAACATGAACAGCAGCCATGGCTTCCTTCTGAAGGACAGAGACCCCTTGCATCAAAATCCCCTGTCTCTGGACCATCTGGCTGCTGATAATTCTCACGAATATCCACACTCAATTAGGCTAAGCTTCCCATGGGGAAATGAGGATCGAAAAGAAGCAATGTCAGGAAAAAAATTCATTAGAATCCAAACTCTCCTGCTCAGAACAACTGGCTGGGGGGCAGCTGAAGTCATAGAAGACACAGGTGTGCGCACGGAAAGTACCTGTGCCTTTGATAAGACAGTGAACAGTGCTTTGAGCTGTGACTTAGGAAGATAAAGGCGGCAGTGAAACACACAGGGTTTTTGTTTCCTTCAAATTCTAGAAGGAAGGGCTCAGCAGTAGAGTGTCTCAGTGAATGAAAAACTTTAGGGATTAGTTCATCTTCCCACAGGAGATCAGGCCATGGACTGAACTCAAGCTTGACTCTCGGAGCTATTGAAATTATGCTTTCATATTTTCAGAAAATAAATACATATTTAATGTACTTATATATACAATTGTGCACTTATATATTCATATAGGTATGCATACATATATACATTATAGCTACTAAAATGTGTGTTTATTTTAAATATAAATTCCTTTCAACAAAATTTGTATTTAAGCTAAAATTTACAATTTTCTTTCTGTACTAGATAGAAAAGAAGGGAAGTATCTGCGTTGCTGTTTTATCTTCTGTGGTTATCCAGCCTCACTAATTGTTAAGGTTTAACCTAATCATTTTCATTATTTTTGAAAATATTTTGTTACTTTCATTTTATGATATATAATAATTAAATTAAAGATATATTGGTGATGATGCTTGAACCCAGCACATGCTGAGCACACACTCTACCCCCTAAACACCTTTCCAGCCCACTCATACCGTTTTAGATTTGGCATTTATCTTTAACACCTTAGCCCAGAGCTGAGATTTGGGCTATCTTGGAAAAAAGCCTGGAAGATCATGAGAAGTGAGACTTCCCTGTGAAAGGTCTCTGGAAGGCCAGATGCTGTCTAAGGAAACCACAAATATGGGAAACAGGTCTTAGAGGCACACTAGCAAGGGGCCCTTCTTCCTAGGAGCTCCATCCCAGTTTGGATTTGTGAGTAAGTAAATGCCAAGCCAGCCCTACTCCTAGAGCAAAAGATTTCCTAGTAAGTGTGCTGGCTGGTGTTGTGTGTCAACTTGACACAAGCTAGAGTCATCAGAGAGGAAGGAGCCTCAGATGAGGGAATGCTTCCATGAGATCCAGCTATAAAGCATTTTCTCAATTAGTGATCAGTTTTGTGGAGCAGCCCATTGTGAGGGGTGGCATCCCTGGGCAAGTGGTCCTGGGTTCTATAAGAAAGCAGGCTGAGCAAGCCATGAGGAGCAAGCCAGCAAGCAGCACCCCGCCATGGCCTCTGCACCAGCTCCTGCCTCCAGGTTCCTGCCCTGCTTGAGTTCCTGTCCTGACTTCCTTTAATGATGGATTGAGGACTGGAAGAATAAGCCCCATAAACCTGTTCCTGCCAACTTGCTTTTTAGCCATGGTAAGTGCCCTAGTTAGGGTCACTGTCTCTGTGATGAAACACTTTGCTAAAGCAATGTGGTGAGGAAAGGGTTGACTCGGCTTACACTTCCATATCACTGTTCATCATTAAAGGTAATCCCAAGAGGAACACAAACAGGGCAGAAACGTGGAGGCAGGAGCTAATGCAGAGGCCAGAGAGAGGCGCTACCCACTGGCTTGCTTCTCATGGCTTCAACATGGTTTCTTTTAGAGCCCAGGATCACAAGCCCCAAGTGCTACTACCTACAATGGACCCTCTACCAGTAATTACTAATTTTTAAAAATGTCCTACAGGCTTGCCTCCAGCCCAATCTTATGGAGGCATTTTCTCACTTGAGGTTCCCTTGACTATAGTTTGTGCCAAGTTGATATAAAACTATCCAGCACCATAAGCCAGGTCTGAAAGGCAAAGTCAGTGGCCCATTTGGCTACCAACATAGCAGCCATCTGGGACATCCTATGACATGCCTTTCTTAACCTGGAACTGAGGACGCTGGTGACATCTTGATTTCCTAGGAAAGACTAAACTAGCAAATATCTTAGATGGTGCTAATACCAATTGTGCTCTTTGATGCCAACACTGCCCCATTGGGACAGCACATCACAGTATGTAAAACACAAGGGATCCTGAGTCAAGAGCATCACTACTGAAAGCTCTTCAGAGGACACAGAGGCTTACCATGAACCCTCAAGCCCTGCTATTACATCGGGTGAACCCTGCAGCCTGTTTGCTGGATCTTTCTTCCTATCTCTGCATCTATACCCTGTATTGACCCTACTCCCAAAGAGACCAACTTTTCATGGTGAATAAGGTTTAGAAATTCTTTTTACCATCTGAACAAGGTTATCCCTGTGCATAAATGTGGACAATAGAAACCCAAGCTTGCAGAGTCCTGGGAAGGTTTGTCACCTCCTGCGTGGTATTTTCTGTGGAAACTTTCATTCCCTTAGGGGATGACATTTGTCACTGAGTCGCTAATGTATTCTTTCCTGCCCAGTGGTTCCATACATGGTGAGGGGTGGGAGATATCTATAATTTTCCTACTAATATAATGTCTGTACAGACATAACTTAGAATTTATCTTGAATTTATTTATAGATATCAGATAAGGATATCTTCTTAGAAAATGAGAGAAGTTTATTATAGAAGTGAGTTTGTGCAGCCCCGGCACTGAAGATGCTGCACTGGGGGCCAGGCACCCCATCCATATGTATCCAGTCCATATATCTATAAAATGAGAGTGCTAAACTGAAATAACAGATTTCCCAGCCCTACCATTCAAGGCTTCCATGGTTTTAGTATTTGTTGATGTTTTAAATACTATTATTTCATTCCCACAGGCCCCTGGTCTGCCCTACCTCTCTCTGCAGATTCCTCTGCAAATAAATAGTTCCAGGTGGGATTCATTTAGATTTATTAGTATTATTTTAATGGCTACCATATATCCAGCACTCACTATGTACAGAATATATATTATCTGACATAATCCCATATGCAACCCACGTATTAGCTTCAGCTTTCCTTTCTCTGTACTTTGAGGAGAGGGAGTTTGTACTAAAGTGTTGGTTGATCTCCAAGCAGCTGTACCTCTATGCTGTACCATTCCTTCCTTTTCTCTTGGGTCCAATTTTCCCTCCTGTCACCAGCCACCACTGAACACTCTTGCACTGTGACCACACTAAAGGTGGTGATGCCTCTACTGGGGAGGCATCAGGAAGTGAAGAAGCATAGAGAGATCCTTGTCTTTCTCTTTGTTATGCTTTGGATCTTAAATGCCCCTGGGGTTAGTTAGGGTTCCTGTTGCTTTGTTGAAACATCATAACCAAGTGCAACTTGGGGAGAGGAGGTTTCATTTGGTTTACATATACTGAATCAAAGCAGGAACTCAGACAGGACAGGAACCTGGAGGCAGGAGCTGATGCAGAGGCCATGGAGGAGTGCTGCTTACTGGCTTGCTCCTCGTGGCTTGCTCATCCTGCTTTCTTATAGCACCCAGGACCACCAGTCCAGGGGTAGCACCATCCACAACAAGCTGGGCCCTCCCACATCAATCACTGAGAAAGTGTCCCATAGGCTTGCCTACATACAGCCCAGTCTTACCAAGGCATTTTTCTCAGTGGAGGTTTCCTCTTCTCAGATGATTCGGTCTGTGCCACGTTGACATGACATCAGCAGACAGCACTCCTCTCAGAGGCTCAGGTGATAGAACTACCTCAGTGCTATTGGGATATGATGTGCTCTTTAGAAGGTGGGATCTAGGGGTAGAAAGTTAAGGCATTGGGAAATGACCTTAACAGGTGTATAAGAACCCTACCCTCCTGTCTGGCTTTCCTGAGAAGAACGCTTTGCTCGACTATGCATTCCCTGCCTTGCCATGGGTGATAAGGCCAACCAACCCCAGAGCCTCTGGAACAGTGAGCCAGAATAAACCCTTTCTCCTTATAAAATTGATTCCTGGGTGTTTGTCACAGTGACGGGAAGGGATGAATATGTTCCCTACCTCCTAAATCTTCCAAACATACGCATCTCTGTCTAAAAGAGATGTGACTAAAGAGTTGGGGGTTAACTGTATCCATTTAACAAATGAAACAAACAAAAGTGAATGCAAAAAAGATGACTGTTCCCAGCTCCCTAGAGATGACACTACATAGAAGATGGATAGAGGAAAAACTGGATGTGTGGTACCAGGCCTTTAGAAAGTGTCTTCATTTACACCTTTGCACAATCTTTAGCACCCACCTTCCTTCCTACTGGAAGGACCTGTTACTTATTTCAAACCTCAGCTTGTCTTCCTAGAGGCCACAGCTGTAGTGCACAAGGGTTGACTCAGCTCAGCTTTTATCATATTCCTCCTCCAAGACAAAACAGGCCAAAGTCACCCACACTTAACATATTTCCCCAAACTCTGAACTACGCATTGAGAATGACATCACAGGTTGGGCATCTCTAAGGTACTTCAGACAAGGTCATGGGAGTGTTGAAGCTGTCAAGTCTAATTGTGCTCAGCATTTAAGTCCTAACTATGGGCCAACATACCTTCCTATTCTCCCAATGCATCCCTTATTCTAAGGCCAAACAGTTACATATTTCCCAGTAAATAACTCTTTCATAGAATGTATAATCTTAACAGGAAAATGAGAAACATCTTTTCCCTAACTGCAACATAATCTGCATTTGTCCAAAATGGAGGCAAGCAGTATCTTCTCTCTCTCTCTCTCTCTCTCTCTCTCTCTCTCTCTCTCTCTCTCTCTCTCTCTCTCTCTCTGTTTCTCTCTCTCTTTATCTATCTTCCAATCACAGCCAGAGGACATGAACAATATGAAATTGATACTATTTTCCCCCCGCATTTTATCCCCCCAAATAATTGTCTACAAGTAAACATATGCCAGGAAGCTTGGAATCAAGTCAAATCTGTGGACTGAATACCTTCCATTCCTGGGTGAGTTCCCAGTGTTCAGTGTAGAGCCCCGGGCTGCAGAGCAGAATCCATAAATTATATTAACAGTAAGCTTTTGAGTAGCAGTCCCTGTTGTGGTCAGAACAAGGTAAAACTCACACACAGTTCTGTTCCATGTTCTGCTGAGGGTCTGGGAGTCTGTTGGGATGTGTTTGCTACAACTGGAAGGTCGCTTTCTTCAGGAGTAGTTTTATTTCACTTTAGGGACCCTCTCTGTTTCTCTTTCTTGCTCTCTGGTGTCTCTTTTTCCACTAGCTTCTCTGGTCATTGGTCATTCTACTTCTTAGAGATAACATTGAACATATGTCTGTCTCTGTCTCTCTTAGAATGAATTTAAAGGGAAAAAAAATCAAATTCTATCAAAAGAATGTCAGGCTTTAAACACTGGGTAGAGAACACATTTCCCTTGAAGAAAACAGCAAAACCATTTTAATATTTCTCATATTATTAGTCTTACATGTGGAAATTAAAAGAGCCAACCTCATAGAGGCAGGGAATGAAATGCTAGGTACCATGGTCTGGGGAGGCCAGGGTTTGTGTATAAGACAGTGAGTACAGTTAACAATGCGTTTTACACCTGGAAATTGCTGAAATACAAGATGTCAGTGTATTCATTGCACACAAAAGAAAAAAGATGTTAATTACCTCAATTAGCCAATTAGCCTCTCCACTATGCCAACATGTTTCAAAATATCTTGTTTGGCTTAGAATTCCAGGTTACTCTTCATTATTACAGGATGGCCAAGGTAGGAACTTAAAGTACCATATACACAGTCAAGACCGTAGGGAGATAAATGCAGCCCTCCTTGCTTGAGTTCCTATTGTCTCAGCCAGAGTCATACGAAGTAGGTCCCAGTACAAGAAATGGTGGTACCCACATTCATTCAGGGGTGGATCTTCTTATTTCATTAACATCACAACAATCCCTGGAAAAGGGGTTATTGCTTGCTCCTGAGTCACCTCACAAGGTGATTCTTTCCTCCTGCTCAAGCCATAAAAACACTTCCTCTGACCACTGGGAGAACCCAGTAGAACACTGAGATAAAGCCCAGGAACACAGCAGGACCTCTTTTAAACCTGCTCTGCAAGGGGGTACAGGGGTGGTGGTGGTTTCTCCGTCACAATAGGCCACAGTGAGCCTCCAGCTGGGCCCTGGCAGTTTCTGCCCCAGATAAGCTGTCTTCTAGTGAGTCTCTCTGGAGAGGTTTGGAGGGAACTTTATTCTGCAACCTCAATTTTCTGACTCATCTGTATGGGCACAAGGAACTTTCTCTCCATCCTTTGAAGAAATCAATAATAGAATCTTCTGAAATAAATTGAAAACAAACAGAATAAAAAAGAAAGGAGTCATGTAAATTTATTAGTACACACATGTGCAAAGGGACCACACAAAAGTACAAATCTTGGAGTAGGGCCAGATAGCAGAGGCTGAAATAACTCTCTTTAGGGTGGAGAGGGGACTGATGGATGTAGGCCATTTGAGAAGACTAGAAAAGGATTTTTTTGGAGAGATGAATTTGTCTGAGCAACAGACAAGATTCTGGGCAAAGTCCCACTGGGATCTGAAGGCAGGCTGTGGGAAGGCAAGCTGATGGACCCCACTGCCAACCAACGGTGGGTGTCTTGCTATGTGGATAAACTCCCTCAGGTAACAGCCTTTCAGAAGAACAGATGCTACTCAGCCAGACAGGTATGGTGGATCTGGCTAATGTGGTCTGGTGGTTCATCACCTTGCGAATGAGATTCTGTTTGCCTTTCTTTTAGGAGAATTTCCTCAGGTAACAGAGAAACTTGGAAAGAGAAGAGAAAGGAAGAGAAGAGAGGAAGAAGGAGGAGAAGGAGGAGGAAAAGAGGGAGGGTGGGAAGGTGGGAGGGAGGGAGAGAGGGAGGGAGGGAGGAAAGGAGGGAGGGAGAGAGGGAAGAATAAGAACCAGAGACTCTTCCAGTATTCAGCTTGCATCGGCTTCTCATACCTTGCAACTTCTTATACTTTGAATGGCTCCACATGCCAACTCCCCATCTATGGAGTGTGACACTATCTGAGCCTCAAAGAAATATTGTTGATTATCATTTGCTTGGCAGTAACCATCCCTATCAGAATTAAGATATGCTTCTTCTTTTAAATTGCAGGGCACAAAGGGTGGGGTTGGGGTTGTAAAGGTGCCTGCAGAGTCCAGAAGAAGAACATCAAACCCCTTCGAGCTGGAGTCACAGGTGCTTGTGAGCTGGCATGGGTGCCGAGAAACAAACATGGCTCCTCAGCAAGAGCAGTATGTGCTGTTGGCCACTGAGCCATCTCTGCAGCCCCAAGGCCTGAAGATTCTAGAGTGACTTGGGCCCCCTCTTGTCATCTTTCACACTATTGAGACAATGTCTTCCATGAAATAGGATTTCCCTCGGAGTCCTGTGCTTTTTTAGAAGGAGACTTCTGAAGGCTGACACAGCCAGAGGAGGAGCGTGTCTCCCGAGAAGAGATTACACAGTCTGCCAATTTATCCGACCACCTTCAGGAGAGCCTGGAGCCAAGACGACGATGGGGAGGGACCTGATGGGCTGGACCCATGTTGACCATGACTGTCTACTTATGCGCATTGCTCGCCCCCTGTTTAAACCTAAACCTCATGTCAGGACCCTGAAGATTGACTCAGGCGTGGGGGCAGGGAGCATCCACCGGACACTTCTGCTTCTCTTCCCAGTGTGGCCACTGTTGGATCTGCCAACAGACTTGCCCCTTGAGGATGCAGCATGCTGCAGCCTGAAAGAAGTCAAATCCACTGAGCTTGCAGTCTGTCCTTACAAAGGACTGATAAACCCTTGCTGTGAAGGTTACAGTGCGCAGATCTCAGAGGACAGGAAGCGAGCTTGGCTCTCCCCATGTGAGCTGCACGATGACCTGCCAGAGACCTGTCTGCTTCTCTCCTGTGCTCCTTGGCACGTAGACTGAACCAAAATCAGTCACATGGTGTGGAACTTCCTGCCACCCTCTGACTACCTAAAAATAGCAGAAACCTCCTGGTTCTCCTGAGATTTAAAGGCTCTCTCCCTTGGGACCCTCCACACCCATTGTCTCCTTAGCTGCTCCTCCCAGGGTGTTGCAGGGACAGTGGCTCTGTCCTGCAGGCCTCTCTCCTGCCTCCCTTTGTATGACTCTGTCTCTCTCTCACAATGCTCTCCCACCTCACGGCCTGAGCATGGCTTCCCATGGTCACTAGACTCTCTCCTAAGGAAGTTCATTCTGAAGTGTAATTGGTGTCAGCTTCCTAGCCTGAAGGAGTGTTTTTTTCATCCAACCTGCCACCCTCCATCAGAAGCGTTGACTAGATCTCCTCTGATCTCTTTAATTAGTCTATTGAGGACTGGTAGTGGGGCCTTGCTTGGTAGGGTTGCCAAGGGCCAGCCTCTGACCCTAACACTTCCAGTAACATTCCTCACTTAAGAATGGGCATGGTGTGCTGGGAAGATGTTGCCATCTGCAAAGTGCTTGCTATGAAAGCATGGGGGCCTGAGCTCTGATCCTCAGGACTCATTTTAAAAGCCAAAGCATTCCTGTCACCTGGGTGCAGTAAGGTAGGGACAGACAGATCCTTAAGGCACAATGGCCAGTCCATCTAGCTGAACTGATGTGTCCTAAAGATTAAATGTGGAAAGCAATTGAAAAAAAGACACACAGTGTCAACCCTGGCTCCTAAAAACATCCACACCCATGTATACCAGACATATGCTCATACCTTCATAACAAGTACACAACACACATGTGCCACAGGCATACACAAACACACACATGTAGAAGTAATAATTTCTAACCTCCTTATGTGTCAGAATTGAAATCAGAAGACCCCACACATTCCTTTTTTTTTTATTTTTTAGTTCTAAGATTCCAATTTAATTCCTGTTTTAACTTTCATTCCTCTGCTGAAATTATGTCTGCTCATCAACTCTGTCCTCCATTAAGTAATTCCTTTTGCACATTTGTATCATCAGTTTAAAACAGAGTTCTTGCACCAAAGAGAGTAAAAATTACTGTATTCAGAGCCAAATGTGAGTGACCATGGCCTCAAAACACAGATTCAGTTTATTCTAAATTACATGTCCCCCTGTGGGAAAGGCTACATGAACTTTTATAGTCACAAAGGTAGGGAAGTCATAAATCAAGGGACTTACAGATATATTAGCATAAGCGTTGGATAGCAGGGCTACAGGGAGTCGGAAAGTCTATAGTATCCAATGCTGTAATGTTCTTAGCTTTAAGTGTGCTGGAAGCTAGGGATGTGCTCCATTTAACAATACAGTTCAAATGTCTTCTCTGTGCATCACAGGATGTTGGTCAGATACAGATACTGGTAGTAAATGGATCTCAGGAGGAATAAAGACAGCATGAGTTAAATTTGGGTCCATACCTACAACACTCCATCTCTGTACATTTACAGTGTTCTGGTCAACCAGCCTGCACATATTCACACACCTAGATAATAAGTAGACAACACAACACACAAGCACACACATGCAGAAGTGATACTTTCTAAGCTCTTGATGTGCCAGAACTGAAATCAGAAGACCCCACACATGCAAAAATAGTTTGTGTGCATGTTCTACACACAGGCAACTTTGTCTTCATTTGTGATGGATTTTTTGCTAAGTGTCTCTATTGTACAGAATTTCAAGTTCTATAGTATCAGACAACTGCTAAAATCCCTATAGATTTATGTTCTCATCCAATTGTGCCTTTCTGTCAGACTCCTTGAGCCTCCAGAAAACACATGGAAGTTCAGGGGCTCTTAGAGGAAGTCTTCTGCAAATTTTAGGGCTCCTTGCTCTACATTTTTGTCCTTTGTCTGACTTCTGTTAATTTCAAGAGACCATGGCAGCCTTGAACTGTTTTATTGTTTCTTTATTTTATTTTATTTATTATTTTATAGTTTGGAAAGACAGCAACTTCCTCCTCACATTCTGTTTCTCCATGCACACTTGAGAAGCTGGAAGTACCCTCAGGGGACGAGCCATGTAAACTCACTTGATTTTCTTCTCCTCTTTCATATTTCACATTCTTTCCAGTTTCTGCTGTCTTTGGATTTTTCGGCTATGCCTCTGGTACATGTTTACATCTTGGGCAAAGTTCAAAATTACTCCTGGCAGATGGTGGACTTCTGAAGTAGTTTTCAAACTGAGCTTGTGAAACAATCAACTCCAAGGACACCTGGTGCTAACTACCCATGAACACATCACAGCACAGGATCAAGACTTCTCCATGGTAGATTTGGAAACCTGATAGTGCCAGAGAATCTATGCCCACCAACTAATCAGAAGACTTAACACATAAAACCCCAAAGCTATTTTATTAATTTTCCAAATAAGACAGACCTGGACCAGAGTCCTTGGAGCTGAAAGATCAGTCTTTTCCTGTAAGAAAACCTTCATGGGATGTCAAATTACAATGAGGAGTTTGTTGGGCATGAAATCTGCAAAACAAAATTGGCTGCAAGTTTAATGAAATCAGTCTACCACAGCCATTAAGTGTTTGTCTCCACAATATGGGAAGGTGGGCAGTGCAGAGGCAGCCCATTGGCTGAGCTTTCCCTTCTTCCTCCAGCACACTCATTCAATAACTTCTGTGGTAATCCTATCTCACGGCTTTTCATAACACTATTTATCTCCTGCATTTGTTATTTCAGCTTCAGTCCTAACATAAATATCTCATCTCTTTCAATTCACAAACAGGTGAGGACAGCTGGGTAGATGGGGTGGGATCCATTCTACCCATTTCCTGCTGTAATTTCTTTTTACATTCATACTGTCACCTCAAAACATAGTTCTTGCTACAAAGGATGTAAAAGTTATTTCACTCAGAAGTCAGATACTCAGAGCATGCGCTGCTCTTGGAGAGAAGCTGGGTTCAGTTCCCAGCGTCCACTTTGGAAAGCTCACAACTGCCCCTAGCTCCAGCCCCAGCTACAGGGCCTCTGACGCCCTCTCTGGCCTCCTCAGGCATTGAACTCACATGCACATACCCACACAGAGGCACACACCTATGTATAAAACTAAAAACCAGTAATTAAAATTAATAGAAATCAGGCAAGGGTAGAGGTCGATAAAATTTTCAAAGCACGAGTCTGCCTTTTGGGTTTGAAGATTACAGGGACAATACGTGCGATGCTCTGAGCTCTTACTCCATGAGCATTTTTGTCTCCTTCCCCTACTGAATGGACACAGTTGTTGAAGCACGCATGCTCACCTTTGTCTTGTATGTACCCCCACACGGGGATGTCTTGGTAAGTTTTTACTGGCCAGAAAAACCGAGTCCTGGAATAAATCTTCAATTATAAGACTGAACAGGAGCAACAACAACAATAAACAACCTTAGGTTTTGTAACTTTAAGGACACTAGTAACAGATCGTAAGGTTACCCTACGCGTTAGTACTAGGGCATTGTCTGCTCTGGCTTCCGTCCATTCCTGGGAGTTCCAAACTAAAGATCTCATGTGCTGTTGGTGATGAAGTCAGATGCCAGTAGTGGTGGTGGATTGAAGCCAGACACAGGATAATCTTGTCTTCTCTTCATGTAGTGTTCATGGCTCTCCCTACCAGGGTTGCCTCAGACAAGGGAGTGGGTACAGTGTGATACTAATGTGAGCGAGAGAGTTAGGCCTTCACCAGGTGCCGGACCAGCCTGGACCAAGGCCAGAGCGTGAGTGCTCATAAGTCTGGGTTGCTTAGCCTGTTGCACCATTCTTTGGAATTATATGCTTAATTTAGCCACGGTTACAGAGGTAACGGCCAGAGTGATTTGCTAGGGAATACATGGGGGCCAAAAAGGGGCTTTGGAAAGAGCTATTTGAAAATAATCACTTTGGAGCAGAAACCAAATAAACTGTTCCTCTGGGTCTTGTTTCCCTGTTAACAGAGATATGTTTCTATCTTAACATGGACAACCTCATCACTAACTCAATTATGTATATTAGGAAAAAGTCTCCATGCAAAGAATGCTATTGCATTACAAAAAAATTTTTTAAAGCACTGAATGAAAACTCTGGAAGTTTTGGGTGTGTCAATGAGCTTGTCCAGGCCTCAGTTTCCCCACTGTTCCAAGATGGCATTTTCCCAGATGACCTCTACGCTCCCACCGCTGAGTCCCATGCTTCACTTGCAGCCATTCTCCGCTCGTGCCCCGCGTTCCCAGGCAGAATCCAACCGAGCAGATTGACAGCAGCAAACACAGAATCAAATTCCCATTTAAAACACAGGTCGTGTTATTTCGGTACCAATTACAAGGCTACGGATCAGGCTGAAAGGTGTTTAATATGCTGTAATGTTTAGACATACTTGGCTCCAACGTTTATGAGGGCTGTTTGCAGCAACAAGGAACATTCTCTCACTGAGCAAGTATGCAGGACTGCTGTAAAAACCGCACAGATGGGCCGGAAAGAGCGCCTCCCACTGGCTACAGAAAACAGCAACAAGTGTTTTTGGCCCTACTGTGGTTTTTACCTGCTGACTAATCTCTCAACAGCCAGAGTCTGGTTTTATTTGGATCTGTGTCTATTGCTTTTTACTTTGTTTCAGTCACCGGGGCAGAGTATTTGTTTAAAAAATGGAGTTTAAGACCTTGTGTGACTATATTTTATTTAGGAGTCATGATTCTTCTCATTTTAATGATGTCAGTGCTGGAGCATGTTCCTCTTTGTGTCTTTTCAAAATTCCAACACAGCAGCTTTCTCGGCCGGTGGATATCGTGAGGATCCTGGAGCACAGCGGAAGGTGGGAAGCAGGCATCTGCAAACCCAAACGACACATGTGCTTGAAATGAAGGCATCATGGCCAGGAAGAATCCATTTGACTTGGTGAATACAAGGAATGCGACACATGACAACACACACACACACACACACACACACACACACACACACACACGCACGCACACAATCAGATGCACAGAAGAGGGACAGAGACAGACAGAGAATGAACTTGTGTTTATAACTGGGTTACCAGAGATGACAATTATTCAAGGAAGGAAAATAATTTAGCCTGAATGAATGGGGTTCCATTTAATTTCAAGAAGCATTTGGAGCATCCTTCTGGGGTTATGCTAGGTGATGAGGATACAAAGATAAACAAAACCAGAGAAGATGAGACAGGAAGTATACCTCCACAGCAAGCTAGCATCCATAACCAAATGGATCAACAATACATGGATGGGACATGAAGGAGAGATAAACCAATTTTTTTTATGATCCCAAGTGTGGAATCAGGCTGGTCTTGTGAGGTTAATCTACTAGAAGACCAACCACCTCGTGTGGGAGCTTGATTGTTGACAGCTGAAAAGATCCCATGAATAGACTCTGGGAGGAGATATATAAATGGGCCCAGAACTGGAGGCGGGGATTTTTTGGAGACTTGGGATAGTTTTGGCTGTTCATTGCTCCTCACTTCGAGACACTCCTAGAGAGAACCACTTGAGGGAAGGCTTTGGGGCTCTGGCTCCTGCTGAGGTTCCGGGTTCTGGTTACTCCAGGTTCCAGCAGACGATATCCTGCTGGTTACACCAGGAGAATCATTCCTGGGAACTGATATCCTTACGGTTTTGTTATTGTGTTCTATAATTATCTTTTCCTATTGTTTTGGTTAGTCAGGTTAGAAGTGACGTATGCTCAGTTAATAAGTTGTAATAAAATATATTGGTTAAGAAAATTGAGCTTACAGGGTGGGACTGGTTTTATTATTCCTAAAAACTAAAACTGGTTTCTAATATTTTATTTATTCTTTGAGTATATGATGCATGCATACAATTATTTCAACCATGTGCCCCCATGATAACTTCTGTAACTCTTCCAGATTTCCCACCACTGCATACTCAGCTCCCACCATTACGTTCTCCTTTTAAAGAAATAATCCTCCTAGGCAAATTAGTGTTGCAGTATATGCATGGGTGTGAGGCTGTTTAATGATCATATTTCAAGCATAAGAGAGGCATATACTGAAAGTTCAGAGTGCATGCACAATGTACAGCTTGTAGTGCAGTAGGTAGAGCTGATAGAGTCCTGTATAGTGGCGCTTAATGCCTGCTGCACTGTAGATAGCTCAAAGCATGCTAAAAAGAGCTCATACTGCCCTGTGTACAGTGTAATGTCCTGTATATAACTCAGTGATCAATGTAGAGATAGTGAACTGTATAGATCCCATAGTGCTTTGAACTATACAGCACATAATCCTCTGTATAGTGATTGTAGTGCCTGGTAAATGTATAATAGTGCCCCCTATAGCACTCACAGTGCCCAGGATTAATTAACACTGCCTGGTGCAGAAATCATATTTTCCTGTGTACAACACATACTGCCTGGTATAGAACCCATAGTGCTCTGTTTGTGCTCATCGTGAACTGTATATAGCATCAACTGCTCTATATAGACTTTGTAATATCTTGAATACAGCAATGCAACCCTGGATAGAGTTCATAATGCCCTCAAAGATGTTCATAATGTACAGTATACAATACATAATCCCCTTAATAGAGCTCACAGTGATCAGTATAGACCTCATGATGGCCACTATGATCTCAAAAGAATCCAGTGTAGAACATAAAATGTCTGATGTATAGCTCATACTGTCCCTTTAGGGAACTCATAATTTTCATTATAGACATTAAAGGGGCCTGAATATAGCTCACACTGACCTGTATAGAGCTTATAGGGTCAAGTATAAAGCTCAAAAGTTTACATATAAAGCTCATGGTACCCAATATAATACTGTATATTATATTCTAGAACCCAGTATAGAGCTCTGAGCCTTGCTTGAGCTCATAGTGCCCCATATATAACACATAGTACCCTGTGTAGAGCTCATAGTGGCCAGTACAGAGCTCACAGTGCACTGTAGATAGGTCCTAGTTACTTGTATAGTAGTCACAGTGCCCAGATTTGGATCACAGTGCCCTGAAGATAAATCACTGGGCCTTGTACAAATTCATAGTTCCTTGTGTAGAGTCGACAGCACGTAGAATCCAGGACAGAATTCACAGTATGCTGTAGAGACCTCATAGATCCTTGTTCAGGGATCATTAAGTCATGTATAGAGCTCATAGTGCCCTGTATATTACCCATAGTTTCCTGTATAGAGCACAAGTGCCATGTATGCAGTTCCTAGTGCCATTTATATAATTCATAAGGTCCTCTATGAAGCATGTAGCACTCGGTTAAAAAATGTCACAATGCCCAGTGTAATGCTCACACTATCTTTTACAGAACACAAAGCCCTGTATAAAACTCACAGTGTCCTGTATAGAGTTTGTGGTGTCCTGTAGAGTTCAGAGAGGTCTGTATAGAGCTCAAAGTGACCAGTAGAGAGCTTACAGTGACCTGTATAGAGCTAACAGGACCCTATATAGAGCACACAGTGCCCTGTATAGAGCTCACAGTGTCCTGTATAGAGCTCACAATGCCCTGTATAGATCTCACAGTGCCCTGT
>OU015755.1:93499164-93514818 GCA_907169655.1 Acomys percivali | reverse complement strand
AGTGCCCTGTATAGAGCTCACAATGCCCTGTATAGAGCTCACAGTGCCCTATATAGAGCTCACAGTGTCCTATATAGAGCTCAGTGTCCTGTATAGAGCTCACAGACTGTATAGATCTCAGAGTGCCCTGTATAGAGCTTACAGTGCCCTATATAGAGCTCACAGTGCTTGTATAGAGCTCACAGTGCCCTGTATAGAGCTCACAGTGTCCTGTATAGAGCTCACAATGCCCTGTAGAACTCACAGTGCCCTGAATAGAGCTCACAGTGCCTGGTGTAGAGCTGACAGTGCCCTGCATAGAGCTCACAGTAGACTACTGTATAGAGCTCACAGTGCCCTGTGTAGAGCTCATAACATCCTGTATAGAGCTCACAGTGCCAAGTATAGAGCTCATGGTGCCCTACATAGAGCTCACAGTGCCCTGTATAGGGCTCACAGTGCCCTGCATAGAGCTCACAGTAGACTACTGTATAGTGCTTATAGGGCCCTGTGTAGAACTCACAACACCCTGTATAGAGATCACAATGTTTCATTTAGAGATTATCATTTCCTTTATTAAGCTCTTGGTCCCACTGTGGGTCTTGTTTTTTTCTGTCTGGAGCTTACAATGCCCTGTATCGAGGTCATGTTGCTCTGTATATAGTTCATAATGCCCTATGCATACTCCGTAATGCCTTTTCTATAGCTCATGATTCCCAGCTCATAGTGCCTTTTATAGATTGCATAGTGTCATGTATAGAACTCATAGTGTGCCTTACACGGCCTCCTGTTTCCTATACCAACCACATAGTTGCCTGCTGTTTGGAACTCATAGTTTCTCGTAGAGAATTTACACAGCACATTGTGCCAATATGGCGTGCAGAATGCCCAGTTCCGACTTTGTAATGCCCTGTACAAGATGTGGTGCTTTTTATAGATGTCATAGAGCCTTGTGTACAGTTAATAGTTTTCTGTATCATACTCATAGAGACCTGAATATTGTTCTTCATGTCATGTTTAGAGCACATAGTTAAATGTATAGACTCCACAATGCTCTGCAAACAGCTCATTGTATTCCATATGGAGATGGCATTGTCCATTATAGAGGTCATTGTGACCTCTACAGAGCTTGTAGTTTCTTTCATACATCACATAGTGTCAGCATAGAGTTCATAGTGTTCTCTATGACATTACAATGTCCTATATAGTCCTCATCATGCCTGTGATATACCTCATATTGTCCTGTAAAAGGTCACAGTGACCTGTATAGAGCTCATAGTGCCATCAAAGAGCTCACAGTGCCATTATAGAGCTCACAGTGCCATTATAGAGCTCATAGTGCCATTATAGAGCTCATAGTGCCATTATAGAGCTCATAGTGCCATTATAGAGCTCACAGTGCCATTATAGAGCTCATAGTGCCATTATAGAGCTCATAGTGCCATCATAGAGCTCATTGTACCATTATAGAGCTCATTGTGCTATTATAGAGCTTAAAATGCCCTGTACTGACTTCACAGTGCTCATAGTGTCCCGGTCCAGACTATAGACTTCATAGTGCCCAATTCAGATCAAAGAGAACTTTAAAGAGCTCAAAATCCTGTATAGAACACATAGAGCTCTATATGTTAGGTAGAGCCCTCATAGTGCCCTGTACAGAGATGATAATGCCAAGTTTTGCCCAGTATTGTGTTCATAGTGCCCTGTATTGAGCACATATTGCACCAGTATGGCTCTCACACTCCACTCTCATGGAGCTCAGAATGCAGGTTTTGGAGCTCACAATGGACCCGTGTGGAACTCACAGACCACCTCTATGGAGTTCACAGTAAACCTGTGTGGAGATCATGACTCACCACTATGAAGCTCACAGTGCACCTATGCAGAGTTCATGTGGCACAACTATGGAACTCACAGGGAACCTGCATGGAGCTTAAAGTATACCTGCATAGTGCTTACTGTGCACCTGTGTAGAGCTCACAGCACACCTGTATAGAGCTCACATTGTACCTTTATGGAGCTTATAGTGCCGATGAGTAGAGAATATGGTGTTCTATGAGGCCTGGTGTGTCTGCATATAAAAGATAGCACATCTGGATAGTGGGGGGGCATAGTGCCCTGTATGGAGCATCAACCCCAACACAGGACTCAGGGAGTTCTTCATTCACCTCACAGGGCAGCTTTGCACACTTTCAACTATACCCATAAGAAACACTGAAGAGTGTTCTACATAGTCACCTTCACTGAGGCCATAGAACCTCTTGTGGGCTCATACTGCCTCTGCCTCGAGCTGACCCAGCATCAATTTAGAGGTGATAGGTGCCTATAGATAGCTCATCGTGCACCTGCACAGAGCTCCTAGTGCCATATACAGCTCTGTAGTGCTCTGTATAAGCCTGTACTATCCTCAGTAGAGCGCAGAGTGCACCTGTGTGGAATTCATATTTCCACTTTATAGCTAGCACTGGACCTTTAAATAGCTCATAGTGCTTTGTATAGACCCCAGAATAACCTGAATAAGCTCTAAGCACCCTATAGAGTTTCTTTGTTTCTATAGACATGACAGTCCTTTGTACGGAGCTCATGGTGCCCCATGAACGACCACAGCACACATGTACAGCTCATGGCACACCAGCATTCAGACCATAACTCCCCCTGTACATAGTGTACTGCCCTGTGCATACCTCATGACGTTCTCACAAACAGCTCAGTGTGGCCAGCAGAGATCTCAGACTGCATTTATATTCATCTAACGGGGCATCTTTTAGAGGTCACAGTGCCTTTATAGAGCCCTTGTATATAGGCTACAGTAGCCCGTATAGATCTCATATTGTCCCGTTCTGAGCTAATGTTTTACTGTACATTCCTCATACCGCCCTGTGAGCTGCTCCTAGGTCACTTCGTAGCAGTCACAGTTCCCTGTGTATAAGTCAGGACAGTGTATTGATATTTAAGTCTCTTGTGCACACCTCAAGGCATTCTTTATTGAGCACATATTGCCCTATTCAGAGCTCATGGCGCCCTGCACAGAGCTGTGTCTGGAGCTCACAGTGGTCTATGTAGAATTTGTGGTGTTTTTTAAAAGAGTCCGTAATGCTTTTTATGTAGTTTTGTTCACAGTGCATCTGCATGTACCTAGTACTGCCCTCAAGTAGGTCTCACAATGCCTCCTATGAGTGCACAGTACCTGGTACAGGGTTCAAAGGGTCCACAGATAATTCATGGCAGAGCTGTATATGGTGTTATTAGATTCGCACATAGCCTATGGGCATCCTCCTGCATACTTTAAACTACCTCTAATTGACTTAAAATACATGATAAATGTCAATGTTATATAAACATTTGTTATACTATATTGCCAGGAGATAATGACAAGAAACAGGCCTTGTATACTCAGTACAGGGACAGTTGTTTGACTCTGTGGATGTGGAAGCCACATGCACACAGGGCCAATCGTACATTGGATATTTGAATATGGTACAATTTGAAGATTGGTAAACATTAATTTTATTGCAACATATTTCTCATCTATCTTATTATCTAGATATTTTCAGTTCATACCACCTTTGGGCCATAGGAATCCTATTTTAGTGGAATAATTGTTATCAACTCAAGAATTCCATGGGAAGAGGCCCAGCACGTTTCCCATGATCCACACACATCTCTGGGTTGAATAATGGCCTGGAGAAGACAGCAAACATTAGCTCTGTATTTCCAGTTGAGCCATTGTGGATTTTCTTTAATTCTCCACATGAAGCTAGTTTCTCCACAATTTTGCCTTCTTTTCACAAGTTAAAGGCAAATTTGGGGTATAACATGAGGAAAACTAAAAATAAGACGCTGAACCCATGGTTGTTTATCAAGGTGTGTGCTTCTAGCAGCTTTTAGCACAGTATTGGAGTAAAGCAAGGCCAAGACTTTGTACCTGCTGATAAAGACTGCTGCCTCATTCCTTCTGCAACGTTTGGCAAAAGGGCCTCGTCAGCTTTTCAGGTAATTGACATTGTTCCTTTGAACAAAACATGTTTTAAATTACTCTTTTATAAAACGCTTTAACTGTATAACATATTTTTAGAGCTCCTTTGACAGATCGTATTAAACTTCATTTGACCTTTTATTGATGATTGGTGTTGCTCTTATGAATTTCAATAATTGTTCTCTGTTGTAAATCAGGCTTGCTCTTGGGGGAAATTGGAATGGACCAACTGGCTGGCCTTTTGGTTAGTGCTGCAGACTACTGTAATTTTTTAAATTCTAATTTCCAGATTAAAATGCTTTCTTTTCTTCTCTGGACTGTTAAAGTCACCCTCTCTTGCTTCTGTCTGATGTGCATGCCAGGGCCTTCAACAAGACTCTGAGTCATGAAAGGCCTTGCAGGTTTCCACAGACAGAGAGTACCTAAAGATCTGAGAGAGGTACATTGCTAATGCCCAACCGCCATTTTGGACCTGGAAAATAGGAGTTGTTAAGGTGAAAGGTCAGCGAACCACACATAAGGTGAGGCAGTGTGACATTCAGCTTAATAAACGATGCAAGAGAAGATCAGAAACTTCTAGGCAGGAACATCACGGCAGCTGCTTTAGACATGCAAAAAGTGCTCGACTCCTTGGCCTTGCTGCAAATAGCTGAGGTTGCCAGATTCGGTCATCTAAAGGAACTGCCATTCTATTTTCAAGACTGCTAGCCATGTCCTAAAAATAAGAGCTACATCCGAAACATAGTGTTAACATATGGAATCTAATTGGTGGGCCTCAATGCCCTTAGCACTGTAAGAAGGGCCTATGGTTCCCAGCAGTCACTGTGGATGAGGCATCTCACCTCTTCGACATGCCATATTGATGACTTTAGTGGGATAATGTTCTGGAAGGCTTAGAGGTTGTCCTGATAGTCTTGATTTTTGCTCTTTCCCACCGTCAAGCAAGCATGTCACTATTCCCGCAGGACAGAGAGGAAAAAAGGCAACGCCTGGCGGCCTCTTCAGAACATGGGGTTCCGAATCCCCAAGCCAATAAAGAATTGATCAGAATTTGATGAAAGACAAAAGATTAAGAGAGAAATCTTACAACATTCCCCCCCCTTTTTTTTCCCCTTTGAACTTATAAAAGGATGGTCTGGCTTGAGGGTGAGTGAGGCATGGAAGCCTCTTGACCTGAGGAGAGCTGAGAGGTTCAGTGCAAGCTGTTAATTGCATGGAGGCAGCAAGAGAGGCCTGTGGAACCCAAGAACAAAGTTCTGGTGAGACGATTCGGCAGCCTAAGGCGCTTGCTGCTAAGTCTAACAAGCTGAGCAACGTTCCTGGGACCCACACGGCATAAGAAGAGAACATACTCCCAAGTTGTTCTCTGGTCTCTACATACATGTTACAGTAGGCTCATGCTCTCCCTAACACACAAAAATAAATAAATAAACAAAATATCATAACATTGAAAAATAGAATACATGTGTCAAATCACAGGGCAGCATGTGGACCCCAGAGAACAGTGATTTTAAGGTAAGACAGCCAAGGGCTGGCATATAAAAGGACAGACTAGGAGGATTCGCAGACTTTGAGTACTAGAATAACTCTCACACCCGAGTGACACAATGTCACCAGACCCAAAGTGGAGAAGAGCCTCAAATAGGAGTGTTTGTGGACATCAAGTGATGGAGACCCAGGAGGAGGCCGGGCATCTGAGAGAAAGCATAGTGCGTGCAGGTCACATAATGCTCACTAAAGCCCATAAAAGAGATACTGTTTCTATTCTCTCTCCTTTACAGTGGGAATCCACAGCATAGAGAAATTAAAAGATTTATCAAAAGCCATGCAGCAAAGGAGAGAAGGTTCTAAACCCAAGTCTTCCTGCATTCAGACAGTACTCCAAAGCAACTGCCAGTGCCTTGAGCGTGCAGCATTTTCTCCTAAATTCGCTGTAGAGTTGTGAGTTATTGCACACTTTAGCTTCCTTCATACAGATGAAAAAAATACTAAAGATTTGCTCCTAAATTCGCTGTAGAGTTGTGAGTTATTGCACACTTTAGCTTCTTTCATACAGATGAAAAAAAATACTAAAGATTTGCACAATCTGAGAAGGATACTCATTTTCTTTTAAGGCTTTAGAGTGCCATTATTTAAGCTGCACAGTAGCTTTGGCTTTATGGCTCCTTTAATTATCACCAGCTCTGGTAATAAATTCATACTCCATCAAATCAAAGATGGACACTTTCAATCCATACAACTACAAACATCCAATGAAAGCTTTCCAATACACGCTCCCTGACCCAAGCGAAACATGCTCACATGGTGCTTCAGTGAACAGATGGTGAGACGGGAGAAACATGAAAAGGCAAGGCAAACTAGGTGAGACGCAGCAGAGCACTCGTTCATTGGAAAGCCAGGGCTAGCAATGCGCTGTTTAACAGAGCTCTCGGGCAAGGCTGCTTTTCCCTCCCACCCCTGAGCCAGTCCTGGACAGATGCTCCCAGTTCATGGTTCCAAAGAAGCCCTATATTCCAGGGAACAGAGGAAAATGGGGTACGATCTAGAGAAAGGTCAGACACAGCCACCAGGCTCTCTGCATTTCATCTCAGTGCCTCCAATTTGGGGACATGAACATACCTCACTACAAAGAAAGCTCAGAGTATGCTCAGTTCTAGGCAGCCATTAGCTCTGCTAGAAATTCTACTGTGGAAAATGGAAGGAAACAAATGCAGGGATGCTTGTGCTGCCACTCACACCACACGTGCTTCCCTCACTCCACCATGAAACCCGTTTTCTGCTTCCAGGATCTTCAAAGCCATCCCAAAGGAACAACTCAGCCCACAACTTATCAAAGAGACTGTGTCTGTCTTAGCACCTAAGCATATGCTAGGGGAGCAGCATATGAACATTATGAATGCTCATACAGATTCATAAATACATAATCACACACAAACCCATAGTCATCTGGGACACACACACACACACACATTTGTAACATGATCTATATGCCTATATATTATTTTTGTCTCTTTTTTTGCTTCTTATGTGTTTGTGTGGTTGCATGTGTGTGCAGGTGCATGTACATGTGTGTGCACATGTTTGTGGAGGCCTGAGCTTCATTTTGGGAATCTTTCTCAGTCGCTCCTCTACCCTATTCTTTTGAGGTCATGTCCGTAGAAGCCAGAATTGGCCTATGGAGCTACTGTCACCAGCCAGCTTGCTCTGGGGAGGGGAGTGTGAGGGGGTTGGGTCCCCTATCTTCACTTTCCAAAGATGAAGCTGCAGGTGGACTACCCCCCCGGGACTTATGTGAGATCTGGGGAGGATCTAAATTCCAGTCTTTATGCTTGCACAGCAAGCACTTTAACCATGCAACCATCTTCTCAGCCTCATTTTTGCCCTTATGTTCTTGTTACTATCAAGTGTTAATTATATATAAGAGGTTTCATTACAGCATTTCCACACATGCACACAATGAGCTTTGACCACACTGACCCGTTGTCCTCCCTTGTCTCGGTCCAATGCCTACCAACCCACTTCCTCTGCCAACTAGGCCTTCTATTTTTTTGAATACAAATATTCATAGAAGCTTTATTCTTTTCTAATGTACATATTTATTTTATTACACATGAATAAAACAAACTACATACAGCAGGGAGAACCATGAGACTATCATGAGTTATATAAATGTTACATTCATAGTGATTTGGCTATTTGTGTTTGTCAAACTTGAAATAAACATCTTTCCCATCTTGTTGGGTCTAAATTTCTGAGTGAAATTCAATATCTATCATATCTCATCTCTATTAACTTAAATCCTTTATCTTGATCTAAAAAGGTCTTATCCCCTAACCAACTAAACTTCATTGTAAAACTAAACTATTTGGTCTTTAACACATGCCTCCCCCTCAGAGACTTGAGAAGGAATAAAACTTAAATGCCTAAGTGAACCTGTAGTGCAGGTTAGCAGCTTCCAAAATTTAAAAAAAAAAAAAGACTGTGACAGTTTACTGCCTGGACAGTCACCTCCTATTTTTTTCTTTATTTCTCAGTGAGTTTCATTAGGGTTATTTACAGGACCTATCTTGAAAAGACCACAACACACACACAAACACACACACACACACACACACACACACACACAATGTATTAGACATAAAAAATATAGAGAAAACATCAATGTGTAATTCAGTAAGTTATCTGCTATGAATGGAAAGTTTGGAGCCCTTTCTTCAAATTCGTGAGTTCATCCATGTTGTAAGGACACGTGGAGCAGAGACCACCGAGAGGTGATTAGATGAGAGCAGACCCTTCATAGGTGTGGTCAGTACATTATAAAAGGCCTGTGAAGTTACCTGGCCCTCTGCCCTAAGATTGCATGTTATAAAAACCTGAAAGGTCTAAGAACTCAACATAAAGTGAATGCTATTTGCCTGGATCTCAGGTCAAGAAATTGCCTAGATGAAGCTGCTGTGAACTCCATCTGCCAGCTTCCCCATGAACACCTCAATCCTTTTCAAAGATAACCATGACGCTGCCTTGTCATAGCCTCTAACGTGTTATCAAGAATGCCACACTTCAGCTCTTCCGTGTCTTGCAAAGGTCATGTATAGAAGGTTTGGCATCCACTTGGAACCAATGAGATGAGGTAGAACCTTTAGGAGGAGGAGCCAGTTGAAGGAAGTTAGGTCAATGGGGGTGTGGCTTTGCAAGAGATACTGGCATTTCAGCTTCTTCCCTCCCATGTCTTTGCTTCCTGACCATCATAAAGGAGCTCCACTCTACCAGATGCTGCCAATCATGATGTTGCAACTCACCATAGACCCAAAACTGACAGAGCCAATCAGTCAGTCAAGGGCTGGTACCAGGACCCCAATTAAAGCTTCCTTATAAGGTTTATTACCTCTACTTTGTTTTGTCCCAGCAATTGAAAGCCAACTAATACAAGAGCATCTTTTGTTTTGTTTTGTTCTCTTGTGGTGTGAGAGACTGAATTCAGGGCCTCACACATGGTAGGAAAGCACAATTCCGCTGAGCTAGGGCCCAGCTTCAAGACAGGTGTTTTGAGGTAGAAAATTGGGACTCTCGCCAAATTGTTCCTCCAACCCACCTGTGAGATCCTGAGCAAGCTATTGACTCTGTTATGTGTCTTTAGACATTTTAATTTCACACACACACACACACAAACACACACACACTATTTATATCATGAGTGTATCTACATAGATAGATGATTTATATGTAATGAGCTTGAAAATGTATATTGTGTATATAATGAAAATCTTCAATTAATTGGTGTTTAAAGGCTGGGTTTTTTTCATGTGGATAATGATGGCATATTTTGCTGTTCTTTGGTTTGAGTCCTCAAGCTCTTTCAGATATAACCTAATTAGATAAAGTGACTAAAGTTGCCGCATATGCATCTGAAATAAGGTTTGGTTCATTTAAAAGTAGAGTAATAAGTCTGATTTAATAGCATCACTCTCAAGGGAGAAAATTTTTATGCTGAGTGATCCAGAAAAGGACTGTCTGAGTCTAAGGTTGGCTTTAGATAGACCACCTTAATTAAATGCCTGGTGTCATCCCACCATTAAAGTGCCCAAGCGTGACAAATACCTGCTTTGTTACACTAGATAATTAAATTGTGTCAAGACCAGGATGGGCTTCACAAAGTAGTGTCAGTGTTTTTTATCTCCTGCTCCCAAATGACAAACTTTTGTCTTTCCAGAGTGATGTGGGATTTGCAAGAAATTCTTTCTTCAGAGAGGCTCTATGAGTTGAAGACTTGACTCAGAATTCCCCGGAACCTCCTACAGTGGAAGGAAAGAATGGATTTCTAGACGTTGTCACCTGTGCTCCACATGCACACCATGACACTCCTCCTCAGTGTGATTATTTTTTATAAAAAAAATTATAAAGTAGTGTTTGGAAAAATTGGCTTTGTCCCTGCCCTTTGTTTTTCAGTTAAAAAAAAATGTAGCCAGTTTTATAGGTTAAGTTACGCATTGTGGAACATTCTGGCTTTTCTGCTTCATTCTGCCCTTGTGGAGGCACAGGGTGATGGCGACAATGGTTAAACATCCTATTAGACCAGAGGGGCAGAGAACGGCTTTTGCTCTGACAAGCAGGCTCCCAGGAGGCTGCCTTTCTACCCGTGTGTAGGCTTGTCTCATTGCTGGTGCCTTTCTGTGTTTTCTGTTCAGTCATGATTTCATGGTGCTTCTGTGTCTGGGTCTTCATTTTTGGAAGTTCTCCTTCCCTCCCTCCCTCCCTTCCTCTCTCTCTCTCTCTCTCTCTCTCTCTCTCTCTCTCTCTCTCTCTCTACCTCTCGGAAAGAATCCTTTCCTCTAGAATAATAAAAATAGTGAGGGATCCATGAAAGTCGCACATCAAACATATAAATAGCCTATACAACCCAACACCTAAATGACAAGGTAATTAAAATCTGGACAGAGCCTAGTGTCTCTCAGAAAAAGCAGGTAAGATTACTGAAGACCCCACACACTTTGGACACAGGGCTTGGAAGAATTGAGCTGCAACGGATCTAGAAGCCCTTCCCCTAGGGACTAGATTTCATAGTATCAGAAGGAGCCATGTAAGCCACCAAAGGAAACAGGCAGTCCTACGCAGCTGTGATCCCTATAAACCACAGCAATAGCCAGCATGGCAAGATGTTCTGAAAACTACAACAGTGGCACGTATGTCCTGGAGGTAACCAACAGCCACCTAGTTAGACTTAAGGCCTGCCCAGTAAGAGGAAAATCATACCTGTCAAATTAAACCTAGCCAAGTATCCAGGCTGGTGAGGCCATAGACCCCAGAGAAGAACCTATTACTGCCCCTTTCCTCAAGCACAATGATTCCAAACTGCACTCTACATACTTATCCTTATACCTATAGATAAGTGTGGCTCTCCCCCCTCATCAAAGAAGCCTCTTTTGTATCAGACAAAGACCATAACAAAAAGCCTCAAATGGTCAAAATGCAGAGATAATTGACTGTGGGATGCCTGCCCCTGATTAATGCATTTACAATGCAAGATCTAAACCTAAGCTTCAGGGAACATTGTGAAAGAGGGCATGGAAAGACTGTAAGAGCCAAAGGACCTGGACACCTCCCCTGAGGTAGTTCTGTCATTGAAAAAGAGAAGAGAGGATGAACATTAGGAGAGTGAAGAGGGGGTGAATCAGGCAGGAGTGAGGAAAGGGGTGCATATGATCAAGCTACTTTATATGAAATTCTCAAAGAATCAACAAAAAAAATTCTAGTATCTATTTTTTTAAAGTTCAAGAATAGCAAATCTTGACACATCGTGTCTTGCTCACGAGATTATCAATTGTGTGGACCCTGTAGATAGTTCATAATTACCTACTAGAGGACCCAGCAACTGGAATCTTGGCTATAGATCTAAAAGAACCGAGCAAGTGTCCTAATAAACACTGGCCCAAAAAACTTTCATAACAAACTTGTTCCCAGGAGTCAGAAGGGAGAAAGCCAAGTGTCTGACAATGAATAAACAAAGGAGCACACATGAAATATTATTCGTCCACAAAAACAGGGAAATCAGATATGTATTATAGTGCTCAGGACCACTGAAGACAGGCTCAGGGAACTACTGTTTAGGGTACCTGTGGTTCTACTTACATGAGAGTAGACTGAAAGACTCAGCAAAGTACAGACATTCAATTTCCGAACCTGACATGGGTCCTGATCGCACCTCCTTGTGAGTGTACTGAGCAGCACAGCACTGAATTACATATAAGCTTCAAGGAGCTAACTGTACATTGCATACACTTCATATCAATTAGAAAAAAAGAATGAGAAGTCATGTCCCAGTTGCATAGTAAATAGGCACAGGTTCAAGAAGAAGTGAAGGGTTCAGCCATTCTGGTGATTGGCTCCACCTTATACTGTGGACTGTCTTTTCCTGACCAGTCCCGTGTGCACAAATCCCCTCAGTGAAAGGATGGATAAAGAAAATGTGGTACATTGACACAATGAAATACTGCTCAACTATTAAAAATGAAGACATCATGCAATTTGCAGGCAAATGGATGGAACTAGAAAATATATCATCCTGGGGGAGGTAACCCAGACCTAGAAAGACACACATGCCATTACTCACTTATAAGTGGATACTAGCCATATGGTATAGGATAACCATACTACAATCCACAGAGCCAAAGAAGCCAGGTAATGAAGATGGCCCAAGGGAGGATGTTTGAACCCCCTCAGAAGGGAAAATAGAATAGACACGGAAAGTGGATGAAGAGAAGGAACTGGGTGGGAGAGGGTGTGGGGAGGGATAGGAGGGTGGGAATCAGATGTGGGGAAAGCAGGGATGAGATGTGAGAGAGCTGGAAGAAAGAAGGAAAACTGGAGGGAGGGGCATCTGGAGACCTAGGGCAGGGTAGGCTCCTGGGAGGATATGGGGTGACTCTAGCTGAGATTCTTAGCAGCGGGGGCCATGGAAACTGAAGAGGCCACCTTCTAGCCAGGTAGGACTTCCAGTGGGATGAAGAGGACACCAACTAAACCACAAAACCTCCGACCCAAAATTTACCCTGCCTACAAGATGTGTGGGTATAAAGATGGAACAGAGATTGAGGGAACGGCCAGCCAATGACCAGCTCAACCCGAGACCTACTCCATGGGAGAATGCCAACTCCTGACACTATTACTAATACTCTGCTATGCTTGCAGACAGGATCCTAGCATAACCACTCTCTATTTGATTCTTTCAGCTTCCTTGTGGAATGCGACCATTCCATGACTGACTCACATCACCTTAAGGCACTATTCTCCAGGATCCTCCTCCTTGAAAACATTTCATTCAATTTATGGCTGAATTTTAACTCCTGAACTAAACTTCATGCTGCTTAAACACTCAAGTTGCTACCCTGTCTTTTTCTTTGTGGTGAGGTCCTCTTCTCTGCACGACATATTAGTGCCTAGTCATCCTTCAAGTCAAATATTATTGTATGTTACACCTCCCTAAGTCCTCTAGAGTGAGTCAGCCCTTCTATGAGCTTTCTGGTCCTCAGAGGCATAGCGCCCTGTTAGAGCTCCACATTTTACTGCAACTGTAGCCTGTGAGTTCCCTGATGTTAGAGGCCAACATCATCATGACAGCCCCGTGACTATTTCAGTCTCTGCAGTGAGTTACATTCTAGAGACTCGCTGTATGCAGCAAGCACCCAATACATACCTGTTTAGTTCACAGGGATGACTAAGGACCACTTTCCAACTTGCTACTTCCATTCCCCACCTCCTTTTCCTTGAGCCCAGTTCTGAAAGGATCTGTGGATGCCATCAAGTGTGCTCACAAACATTCTCTCTGTGGGGGATCAGCAGTGGGCAGTAAGACACAGAAGGCAGTCTGTGCCAAGACTTTGAGGCTATATCAGACCTCCATGCTTCCTTCCCCAGGATGAGGGAGCAGGAGTCATAGGGCATCTACTTCAAGGTCTTTAAGACTAGAAAACTATGGGACAGCTGGGACCCATCACTTACCCAGAGAAGCTGAAATGGCATTAACCCAAAACATCCCAAATCCAAGAGGCTTGGACTCAAACAATGGGCACTGGGAAAGCAATGCTTCAAATACTGTCAATGAGCTCTGATTTCTATGAAGCTTTTGCCCTTGGCAAGGAGGGCAAGGTTGAGAGACGGGTGGATATTGACATGTGATTGAATCAGCTGCTGGGACTTCAAAAAACTACTCACCCAAAAGAAACACAGATGCCCAACACAGCATATGATAAAGGATCTTTTAATCATCCCTGGAAGGCCATGGCTGGAGATGCTGGTGCTCCAGAAAGTAGCAGGTTCAGATGATTCATATGTTGGTGCCTGTGTGGGAACATGCTTCTGTTAGAGAGAAGACATGTGTGGGAACATGCTTCTGTTAGAGAGGAGAAATGGGACTGTACTGTACGGAGGGTGGGAACCTTCCCTACTGGCAATATTTATCCCCACACCTCACGTACCACCCTACAACTTGCCCAAGGACAGTGTGGTTCTATGGCTCCCCCACATGATTTACTCCCCTTCTGGAACCCACTGAAGCTCTTACCTTACTCATTGGGAATGTGTCACCCTGACTCCCACTGCACCAAATATTTGTGATCACATCAGGTCAGGCTGAGACTCTTCTTTCTACCCAAGAAATAGGGATACGGCAAAAGAACATCTCAGTTCAATATGGTTACAGCTTCAAAGTAAGCCGCTGTGTTTGTGTTGTCTTCTGGAATACTGTCATGAGCAGTATTCCATCTGGGAGCTGCTTATGCAACAACTCACCCACCACCCATTCATGTATGTGCAACTGTGTCAGCTTGGCTCTGGCACCCCGTCCTCACCTCACCCATCTGAAAGCTGAGCAGTGCACTTCACAGCCATGGCTTCTGAGGTTCACTACTATGCATGGTGGACATCTTTTTCAGTGAATTTTATGAGGCCAGGACTTGGGCTTACAGAGAATTCTATTTATTGCAGAAGTAGGAATGTGGTGGAGACAAGATTTTTTTTAAAAAAAGAGTTAATCATAATTTTCACCAAAATTTTTTCATTTTTTTCAGTAAAGATGGCATTGTCGAATTGGTGATGAACCAAAATATCTGTGCCAACCCTTGGATACATCTTCAGATCCAAGCTCCTAAAGTGTCACATAGGATCCAAAAAAAATTTGTTTGCCCTATTCTCATGGGCCCTGTGTCTATCAGAATGTCACTAAAGAAATGTCACCTGACACTTCCTTGCCTTCTTTTTGTGGTTCAGCAGGTGCCACAAACTGACCCTGCACCCTCACCCCAAGGCTGGCAAGAGTCCGTCCTGAGCTCCACCCTCAACATGCCGGGCTGTGTGGTCTCTGCTGGCTGCAAGAGCACAGGGAAAGGAGTCTTCCATATTTGGGGAAGCTGGTCCTTCTCATTCAGCACAGGCTGCCTATCCTGGGCCTAGGAGAAGCTTGACATGATGTTCACTGCCTGGCTCTGGTTACACCATTTCTGTGTGGTCCCTTTGTCTTCTTGGGTATTTCTAGATATGTCTGCACACCTAAATAGGCAACACCTCAGGCCCATACCTCAATCTATGTTATATTTTTTATTCTTTTTAGAGATTTATTTTTGTGTATATATATATATATATATATCCATCTATAAAATCGGTCTATTTATCTTTCTATCTCTCTTTCTCCTTCCTTTCCTCCTATTACTTTTCATGAGGAAATAAATACAATCTATATTGTTCTAGATAAGACACCAACAGACCAAAGGGAAAAAAAATGATCCTGACTAGACAAAGCTCTGAGCTGGGGAGTTAATTGGTTTATTAGGATTTCTTCAGGAACTTGGTTGGAGAGTTATTTACAGGTGACTCCTGGGCAGCTGTATCACTGAGAGACCCAGTCACAGCATGGATGACAACTCAGGAAAGCCTCATTACTAGAGCGCCCAACCTCAGCCAACCTGCCACCTCCTATATACTCTGGTTCCCCATAAAGTCATGTGTGGCTGCGCAGGATCACCTTCAGCTGTGAGTAGGGAGATGCGATGGCTGGAAAAGAGGGTGAGGGTCTGATTACCCTCCCTGGATAATGTTAATAGGCCTGAGAGCCTAAGCATCTCACAGCTGCTTTGACTCAAGATAGCAAGGGCCTGATGAGTTACACACACACACACACACACACACACACACACACACACACACACACA
>OU015755.1:93467961-93495020 GCA_907169655.1 Acomys percivali | reverse complement strand
ACACACACACACACACACACACACACACACACACACACACACACACACGAGTACCTTTTGTCCCCATTCCTATAGACCTCTTCACCTGGGCCCAATGTGGTTTTGGAGCTGGCATTAAGCTCATATTTTTTAGTGTTTGGGACCAACTGTGGCATTTGCTACTGTGTGAAGTTTCCTACCCTCAGACTGTGTCCAACTAATAATAGAGGTTGGGATCTAAGAACACATATCCTCAGCAAGTGGCCCCCCGACCCATGGGTGCTTGAGAATCACTCCAGTATTTCACAGCATGGTGACCTGAGGTGGGGCATCTCTGAAATACTTATTAATTTACCTCTCTAATCATCAGACTTGCCGGCTACACAAGCCCGCAGAGGGAAGCCTCTTTTCTATCTGTCAGGGCTCTGTGCACTTGAGTGCACATATGAAGGTCCTACTGTGAACAAGTATTTTCTAGGTCTGAAGATTCTGTAGGGAAAATGAGGGCCTGGGAGCACGGTGCTAGAGTCCCTTGAAATGCAGGCTCAGGAAAGCAGCCCCAAGGAAGTGATTTCTGACTTTAAAAAGGGGGTCATCAAAGGAAAGCGGGTGCCACTACAGACTGAAATCTGAACACCAAAAACCCATGTTTTAAAGCCTTCATCCCTATACAAATGCAGTTGAAGAGAGGCCTGTGGGAAGAGGCAAGGAAGAGAAATGAGGCCCTATGGGTGGGACTCATCTAATTTGATTGAGGTCCCATAGGAGCATTTTTTTTACTACCTTATTTGAATTATTTTATCTACCACCCTTCTCTACCCCAATCCCTCCCAACACCCCAGCACCAGGTAGGAGAGACAGAAGGTTAGTGGGGAGGGGGAGGGGTTGAGATCTTTTTAGACTACTTCCTGCTCATTGACTTCCTTGGGATCAAGTCCAATCTTCGTCTCATCAGAATATCTCCAATTTCTTTTCCTTTCTTTTCTCGCAACCACCTGACTAGCCAGCAGCAGCAACAGAAGAGACAGCTATGCATCCTCTCTTAGGGCACTGGTCTTTTTTATACCCTCTCTAGAGTCCCCAAAATTAAACCATCTTCAGCTGACTGAATCACGTCCCTGCCAGAGCACGCGTGAGGCACAGCCTGCTGCTGTGGGCAATCTTCTTCAGATTGCCCAATATCCCACACCTGGGACTAAAACCAGACCAGGTTTGCATAACATAACTGGGTTCTTAAAGACCCAGTCTCACTACATGGCCCATGTAAGAAAAGGAAGAGACACAGGAATAAAGCCCACCCAGAGAAGAGGCCACATCAGAATAGCACAAGGTAGCCACTTGAGTGCTAAGAGAAAGTTCAGGGGGGGAAAAATAAAATCTACCAGCACAGTGGCATTGTGCCTGATCATAAAAGAAAGGGTGAAGTCAGAGCCAAGTGCAAGAACTTGGGAATCTAACTGTCAGAGCACAAAAATATGAGTCTGTTGTTAACCACCCTGCCTGTGGCATGTCACTACAGCAGGCTTAAACAAGTCTACAGAGATGGCCATGTAAACCGGGATCTCAGGTCAGCAACAAGTCACTTGTCATTACCAGTTTGTAATCACAGTAGCCTTTCCACTGCTTACCCAGAATTCAGGTATATTGATATACATAGGTATGTATGTAAAGGCATGTAATGGTGTTGTTTGCAGTCCAGAGACCCTGCTTAGGTGAACACAAGGGAAAGAGAGAATTCCATCAACATAAGCACAGTCAACATTGTGGAGCTGTTGACTGCCACGAGGTGTTCAAGGTAACTTCCAACACATCTCATTTACCTGAAGACCTTTTATTTAGTTGCTCATAGCAGTGAGGAAAATCTTTAGGGACTTTCAGCAACACTAGTGCTGTTTCCTGAGTCACTATGATGTGGTCCATAACTGCAACTTAGAACTCACACAAAGGTGGTCATCTGCTATAGTTTGTGTTTTTGAATGTCCCCCATGGGTGGGTTGAAGGGTTGGTCCCAGCCCTGTGAAGCTGCTAAGGAGGTATTGGGACCTTTAAGAGCTGGTGCTAATGAGAGGAAGTTTGGTCTTTGGGAGCATGCTTTTGAGGGGTTTCTCTGTCTCTCCCTTTGCTTTCAAGCCATAAGGAGGTGAGGGATCCTCCTCCAGCATATGCTACCTACACCGGCATGATCTACTGGCCCAAATGACCATAGGCTGGAACCTCTGAACATGTGGGTCAAAATAGACATTTCCTCCCTTTAAATACATCATCTCAGGTATTTTCTCACAGCAAAGGAGAGCTGACACTCCATTGTATCCACTCTAGATGACCAGTTCCGCCATCTTTGTTTCTGCTTTATGGGCGATTCTGCCTCTCCAGGATAAGCCCTGTGGCCTCAGGACCACACAACAGGAAGAAATAGTGAGTGCTGGGCTGCTTAAGACATTCCAGTTGGAAACTTTTTGTAAAAGAAAATCAGTTCTTCTGGTTAATTTTGCTCATAAAACTTTGCCAATTAAAACCTAATGGAAAGGAACTAAAAAAAAAAAAAAAAAAATTAAAGCTCTGAAAAAATTCTCTGATACCACAATGGAAAACTGTTGGGTGCTGTTCTGTTTGTTCAGGAAGTTTACTAGTAGGAAAATCTCATAACCTGTTAAACACCCTGAAGCTGGGAAACCAGTGGAAGGTTGGTGAGGGCGGATTGGGGGCTGGGGGGTGCTGTTTGAAGTCTTTTGCAAAGACCAAAGGGAGAGGATGCTATGCTGCTGAAAGCACATCTGTGGCCACCTAAGGAGGACACAGTGTCTTCATTGCAGGTACCCTGAAACACTGCCAGGGCTTCGCTCTCACCTGGAGTCTGAGAGGGTGGAGTTCATTTTTCCTGTAAGCTCTATAGAGTAGGAACAGAAACCTTATCATGCCTGGTGAAAAAAGAAATGGCCGAGTCAGAGAAAAGTGCCTGACTTACTGTGGGATCCTTCCTGCTTATAGGTGCTTAGACATGCAAACCCAAATGAGATGGAATTAGTCACTTTTCTGAGGCAGAAGTCAGCCCTGATGATGGTCTGGGCTTTTGGTCAATACAATTAGAGTGCAGACTCACAGCAAACAATGTGAATTCAGTGTCTTACCAATTATTAAAACATAAAACAACCTTTGAATACTTTACTTAAAGTAGCTTTTTTTTTAAAGAATACAAAATACATCAGTTACCTTCTGTGGCTGGAAGGTGCCCAGAATCAACAGTGTAGTCTTTTTTCCAACACTCATCTTTCCTTTTTCCTCAAGGCACCTCACCTCTGCTTTCCAGGGGACCTGGAGCTGGCAGAACACTGAACTGCAGAGGTAAGTTCCTGGGCTCGGTTGGGTCAATAACACACAAGACTGGACACTATGAAAAGCCTGGAATGATCAGAAGACCACTGCGGATGCTTTACCAGGACAGCTGTGCAGCCTTGCCTCTCTTTTCTGCAGTTGATAAGTCAGGACGTAGCAGCTTGGTCTGTGTGTTTTGCTGTGTGAAGAAGAACCCTGATGGAAAAGAAAAATGGCTCAACAGGCAGACAAGTGGAGGTGAGAAAGTTCTGGGGTCAAGGTCTTATTCAAGAAGGAGGGGAAATGCAGGCGTGAAACCACATTCTTTCCACCCTGGCATCTGAATGTTTAACCCTGTCTTTCATCACCTCACCCACCAGGACCCTAGAAGCATTTTCTTGGTATGAAGCAAATTTATGACTCAGATCTTATATACAAATGCACAGAAAGAGAGATAGACAGACAGAGACAGACAGAAAGACAGGGAGAGAGAGAGAGAGAGAGAGAGAGAGAGAGAGAGAGAGAGAGAGTTTTTTAGAGTTTCTGTTGCTGTGATAAAATTCTATCATCAAAACCTACTTGGGGAGGAAAAGGTTTATTTCACTTATACTTTCATTTTACAGTTCACCATAGAAAGCAATCAGGAAAGGAACTCAAACAGGGCAGAGACCTGGAGACAGGGGCTGATGCAGAAACCATGAAGTGGTGCTGTTTACTGCATCATGGCCTGCCCAGCTTGTTTTCTTATAGAACCCAGGACCACCTGCCCAGGAGTTGCACCAGCTCTTCCCCGTCAAGTATTAATTAAGAAAATCCCCCTATAAGCTTGGAAACATTTTTCTCAATTGAGGTTCCTTCTTCTCAAATGACTTCAATTTATATCAAATTGATACAAAACTAGCCAAAACACACACACACACACACACACACACACACACACACACACACACCCCTCAAAGAATTTTTTTTTTTTTTTTTTTTAAGCAAAATAAAACCTAATCACTTAGCCATGATTGTGTTGTGGTATTTTTCAAATCCTTACCAACTCTCTAATACGTGTTACTTTCCCAGTTAGTTTCATTTGAACAGTGCTGTACCACTGGGAAAGGCACATTAGTCAGAAAGAGTTTATCTTGGACCTTTGTAATGAGCACTCTTCTTTTTCAAAGAAGGGGCAACAAGTTTTAAACAGATCCGGGAATTATTCCTGGAGGCATCAGGACAATAATAATAGTAACACACAATAAAGCTAGTTATTTTTGTTTTTATTTTTTTAATTTGAGCAAGTGTGATGATGTTACAGAGACCTCATCAGGGCAACTAGGAAAATGGAAAGAAACAAAACCTGAACTTATGGAAATGGGAGGTGTGGCCCGGGCCAAAAACTTTAGTGTCATCACCCCATGCTGTTTCAAGGAACATTTTATCTCAAAACAAAGAGCTGCCATTTTCTGGGAAGCCATGTGTGATGACTGAAGGAAAAAGGAGACAGCCCTGAGGAAGGCAGCCCACTTCCCATTCCTCACTAACCACCAGTATGAGAGAATAGTACTTCTGATTTAAAGAATTAGTCACACAGAGTGCTTTACCTAATTAGTTAACGAGCGGGTTTGGAGGCTTTCGTTTTCTCCTGTGCCACTAACTGATTGACCAACACCAGTTTCCTTTGCTATTCCCCATGGGGAAACGGAGGCTGGCATTTGCAGGAGCATCCTGTATCTATGGTAAGCATTCTATCGGGAGTATGCATGTGGGGATACCCAGGGTGACAGGAGCCTAGCAGTAGCTCAGCCAATACTTTTAGCGACTGTCACCGGTAAAACCTGAGTGTGTGAGCCCCAGCTCCACCTGAAATGCTTATTCAGGGTCAGGTTTCTCTGGTTTCACATAAAGTAAATTTAAAGGTAACTGCTGAGTAGTGGGGCCAAGAAAAATACTATAAAGCACCCTGCCTGCATTTGAATGAATTCAGCTTTTCCCTCCTCCAGGACTCGCTGGCCAGTGGACAGAGCACAATGCGCTCAAGTGAGCCGCGCCAGCGGGTCAATCTGAACCGGCACTCCTGAGCAGAATAAATGATGAGAAAGAAAAGGCTGCGAAGGGTGGGAGGTGGTGCTCCCGCGCCGCCGGCAACACTGCGCCTGTGTTTGCAGCTGACCATTCCGGGGGTCTGTTTTTTGCAGGCGAGTCCTATTTTCCCAGCTGTGTCTGTCACCACCAGCATGGTTGCACTTGGATTCATCATCGTCAACGGCCCCATCAAACCGGCTGTGTTTAAGTGCTTACAGCATGCCAAGCACGGCCCTACCTGCTCCAGGGGTTTGTGCTGCCCACTAAGCACTGCTTAGTGGGTACCACTGCATTAAATCTCACGCTTGTGGAAATACAATATTTCCACTGCAAAGAGAGTAAAGCAGAGGAACAGGGTGTCTGAATGAAAAGTTGGCTAATACTGAAGGCGGAACCGGCCATCCCGAAGGAGAGTCCAGCCAGCCATAGAGATGACTGTTTTTTAATCTATGGATCTGATAGTCTCAGCCTCACTATCTCACATAGTTTTTTTTTTTCCCCAGAATCTTCTACAACGGAAATGAAACAGGAACCCAAGAACATGGATACTACTGAAATAATTCGCTGGCAGAAATATTTCTTTAAAAAATATACTATGAACCTTTGACTATGATTCTCTATGATCTCTCCACTCTCTAAGGAGAAATTCAAGTCTCAAAGAACTCTCCCACAGAAGCACAAAGGGAAACTCATTCCGCTGGATTCTCGTTTTTGATCATTTTCAGGCAACTGCCTTTGTGAGAAGCCTGGGTTAAACATGGCTTTCTTTTGGGGTGGTATGGCAAGAACCTTTTTTTTTTTCCCTCTAAAATGTGGTTGAAAAAACGTGAATACAAGGGCTGGGAGGATGTCTGTTAGTAAGATGCTGGCCTGTCAAGCACTGATAGTCAGAAACCATGGTGCAATGTGGTAGCATGTGTTTGAGACCGGAGCCCTGGGAGATAAAGGGAAGGCAGAAAATGGTAGCATTCCAGAGCTCACTGACCAGACAGCCTAGCATAATCCATGAGCTCTGGGTGAACCAGTGAGAGACCTTCTCTCAAAAAGTAGGCAGGATGCCCCTGATGTACAACACCTAACACTGACCTAACATTACACACACACACACACACACACACACACACACACACACACACACACCTTCAAACACGACCATTTCTCCATATTGGAGGGTCACTGGTTTCAGGACCCTGCATAGATTCCAAAATTCACATATCTCATAAAATAGCCTATACTCTGTGAACCGCAGCTGGGGACAGTGCCTTGTTCCATGCAGTTGTATGTAAACACTACGCTGAGCTGTTCGGGGTGTGCTGATTCTGTGCTGACACAATTTTGTTATACTCTATTTTCTATCTGAAGTTGAGCTTGGGATATGGAGCCTGGGGGATGGGCATATGCCTAGGCACTCATCCAGATCTCTCTCATCATATATCTATAAGATGTTGGCTTTCCTTTTCCTGGCCTTCCCTGCAGGCTGAGGCCACAGATGAGTTTGGAAGCAGAGAGCTTGGGCCTTTACCTGTGTGCTGAACTATGCAGATTCATGGTCGTGTCAGGGACCAAGAGATGAAAGACCACCCTCCACGTCTCTAAATAAGTGGGGTCGCTGGGGGTAGAGAGAGGCCAAGATCTCCCAAGTCGAAAGAATATAAAGCCAAGGGAGCCACTGAGTCCACGTAATGAGGAAAAAGGAGTAGAGGCAACTGTCAGCTAGGAATAAAGAAAGCTGGCATGCCCCAGCCTCTGAAGCTTTGGTCTGCCTCACACCACACATGGAAGTTGGCATCCTTCAGCCTGGGTCTCTTCTTCAGCCAGCTCTCCTGATCAGAGTTAGAAATCAGCTTTATCTTTTAGGGCAGACCAGCATGGGCCTCACTCCACAGGCTGCAGCAAACCACTTTGATAGGATTTGATGCTCCGGGCCTCCCACCCCGCTTGGTTCTTCCTCCCTTCTGGAGTTCGCTTTGTCTGGTACACCTTGATCTGGGTTATTTCCGAGGGGGTCTTCCGCTCAGACAATTGAGCCAAAGAGGCACAAAAAGGCATTCAGCACTGATGTAGGCCAGCCGGCTGATAGCAGATCTCATAAAACTGAGCAAACATGTAGACTCTGCCTTTTCAAGTCAAATGAAGCTTTCATTTTTATTAATCACCATGGCTTATTAAAACACATTTGTTCTAGCTTCTAAATTATTTTGTGGTATCTGCCATTTTTCACAGATAGCGGGTCTACCTATGGAAATACTTTCTTCTCAACATTTATTATTATAATCTCGTGTCACATCAATAATATTTTAATTTAATTTATTCACTTGTTTCTGGTAAAATTTAACTTTGTTAGGCTGGGACTAGGTTAGGCACACAGTACACTAAAACTTGTTTATCTTAATTAGCAATTTAAAGCATACCCATAGTACTTATTAAATTACATATATAAAATATATATGTTAGCAAAGAAAAACTTTAATTCCAAGTCATGTGTACAGCCAGTCCCACTTCATAAATGGCAGGCAGTAAATGTTTAAATTTTTTTTTTCTAAATTAATGAAATAAAGGAAATGAAAGCAGAGGTAATTAAGCATTTGGGCACTAAATCGCCTTATGTTTGGAGCTGGTCAGGTAACACTGAGCCTTGGTCATTTCTCTCTCAATGTGCTATGAGAAAATATTGTAGGAAAAATCATGTGAGCACACAGTCCTGAAAATACACTCGATGGCATTCGTGTAGAATCAAGGGACCGATTCCCCATCAGAGCCACCCTTCACACCTGGATTTTTTTTTTCTTACTGTCTGTGAAAATTCCTTGTCAGTCTTTATACTGACTATGAAGATGGCTATCAACATGAGGCTTTGCAAGGACAACAAGTGACACGGGTGGGTCCAAGAAGCTCAGAGACAGACGACTTCTGAGGACAAAGAGATGCAGTTCTCCAGATGCATACTCCCAAACACACCACCAAGAAATGATGGATGATTAACGGGATGGGTATGCTAACTGCCCTGACTTGGTCATCGGCTCACACTGTATCCCAGAAATAGGTAGCATTGTTATCTGTCAGTCACACACACACACACACACACACACACACACCCTCTTCTGAGGATAAGACCCTCACTTCTTCCTCTTCCACAAGATCACCATTTGTCCTTCTGGAACACGGAAGTAAACACAGCTCAGAGCAAAGTAAGGTACATTCTCCTGATAGAGGTACACAGTTCCCACCTCCTCTTCTTGAACAGCACCCTGGAAAGTGGTCCTCCCACCCTGGCTTCTTCCATGTCTGGCTAAAGTAACGTCCTTATGTTTCCTGAAATGTGCAGGCTGGGGTGGAAACTGCTGAGTTCTTTGGGGGCATGCCCAGTCATGCAAGCATGCACGTGCCACTAACCACTGCATAACAGACAGCTCACCCACATGGAAAGTATGTTTTCAAATGCATCGGATTCTGAGCTCCTGTTGTCCATGGTGATCTACAGATGTGCATCTCTCATTAGAGGCAGCTCAGCTGCGGACCTAGCAATAGGTAAGAAAGGAGTCCTCTCTCCCAGCCAGCTGGGACTTGGCACACCACCCTTTCTTTCTGCTGTGTGCTTTTGGGAAAAGTGAGTCATACCTCAGGCCAGACTCCGGTGAGGATATAAATTCCATGTCCTCACAGGAGGAGCTGTGAAGTCACTTTACATAGGACCTGGGAACAGGGAAGGTACTAGATGTTTCCATGGCTGCAGTGGATGGCCCCAAGCTTGCCTTTCTATGGAAGTTTGGGGATGTTTTTAGAGCAAGCACATTGCTGGAAGAGTGGGTTTCTTTGGATTCCAAAAAGGCACATGAAGCAGATTTTGCAGAGGATTCTGGAAAATCCTTCCAATATTAAGAGCCCTATGGCAAAGCCTTCTTTGTGATGAAGCCTAGTGCTCAATGGCAGGCACTAAAGATTCACCAGATGCCCTCTGTGCATCTGATGCTGGCTACAGGAAGCAAGGCACCAGGATGAGAAAGGACCTGTTATCTCCCAACCTAATACCGGCACCTTCCTTCTCAAATATGCTCCCACATACTTGTGGTCTTTCTTCTCTCAGGACCTTTCCAGAAATATATACAATTATTATGTATTTATCTTTTTTAAAATCTCTTCTTCCAAGGCCAAGACTCACAGTCCTGTTACTTCCACAAGATCATTATTTGTTCTTCAGGAACATGGAAGCAAGCATGTCCACTTGAAAGAGACAGGCAGTGTCTGCCTCCCCGCCGTCTGTGAACAGCACCCTGGAAGGTGATCCTCCTGCGCTGCCTCCTTTGCTGGAGACTCTCCCGGGGTGGGGGGGGGGGGTGGGGGTGTGGGGTGTGGCTACTGTGATCAATGTAACCTTCCCCTCCCATGCAGGCAGGCCTGCTCTTACCGCCTGGGTCTTCAGCTTAGATGTCACACTTTCTTGGGGAATCATGCCAGCATCCTTTGCGCCGCCTGGCTCACCATCAACCCGTGACTAGGCTGTTTTGCCGTTCCCCATAATGAGACTCCTGGGTGACTCCTCTGTGGGCCACAGTAGGATATGGCTTGTTCTAAGCTAAAGACATTTGAGAAGCCAGGGCCTTGGGAAGTAGCTTTTTTGGAACCCCTGACTGTCCCTTAAAAAAAAAAAAACAAAAAAACAAAAAGAACCAGCTGCCCCCAGGAATTCGATTGTTATAAATTGCCTCCAAGTGCCTAAGACTGACTCGTGCTCAGCTTACCGGTTCATTTTTTTCTCAGTTTGGGACCCCAGCCACAGCGGTGGTGCCTGCATTGAGTGTGGGTCTCCCCACTTCATTTAAACCTCACTGGGATTGCCTTCACAGAACGATTGGCGTTTAGTGTCCGGGGAGACGCTGAATTCTGTCCCGTGGAGAGGCAAGGCCGGCCGGCACACCTGCCCTTTGCCGCTTTAATTTGTAGAGTCCCGGAAAAGAACCTAAGGAAGCTAAAGCCCAAGACGAGTTCATCCTCTCAGACACCTTCTAACTCGACTCAGAGAGCCCTTTCCCGCTCTGCTCCAAGAGTCTGTAGATTAGGCGAGGGCCGCAGTGAGCGCTGACTGAGCATCTGAAATTCCAGAAGCCCCGACGGGGATTTACCACAGTCTCTGCTTTCCAGTCATTTTCACCACACTTTCTCAAATGACAAATGGCCGAAGTCTGAAGCTGGAGAATATGACAGAGACCCTCAGGCCATCACTTCACTGTGAAAGTGTTTTCTGGGGGCATAGCCATGCATGTCATCCTGTGTGTCCTTTGGGGGATATTTGGCTGTAAGCAGCAGGTTGCAACCTGCCTGCCAGCCTGCCTGCAGTGTTTGCCAAGCACCCTCAGAGGCCCCAATCTAAGTGGTCTCAGGACCGTCCCTCAGCAGATGTGTCCTAAATGACCCCTCTCTCACTGTCCTGGCTTGGGGTGAACACAGATGCAGTTTCTTGCCGGTAACTGATGGGCCGGTGATGCCCTGTGAGGACCCGAGTGAACGTCAGATTTTGAAAAGCCCCTTCATAACATTTGCAGACAAATTATACACTGGTAATGAAATTCTCCTCCAGGGAGTGGGTAAAAGGTGAAATGTCAGAAGAAACAAATCACACAAAGGGGTTTTGTGCTTGTAAATGGACGGGGGGGGGGGCAGTGGGGGGGTGGAATGACAGACGTGGCTGAGCTAATTCAGGGTTTACTGTGTCAGCTAAAGGGCACAGAGGAAATAACACAAAAGCAAGGGAAGAGGAAGGTAACTCAGAGAAGCTGGTCAAAGATGGAGCAGTGGCCTGAAGGCCTCCAGGCAGGAGCAGGTGACAAGCAAGGAAGAGCGTGGAAAGGAGCAAGCAGGCAGACTGTGGGACATACTAGCTGTACCCTGCTGGCTGCAACGTCTCGTGTCTTCTGTAGGCTCGAGGAAGATTCCTCTCCAGCAGAAACGATGATGATGGTGATGATGATGATGATGATGATGATGATGATGATGATGTTATTTAAATGAAACAGATCCAGGGCAAGAAGAAAGGAAGCTACATAGACCCAGGGCTCAGGCACCAAGAAACCACAGAGAACGGGGGCCACATCCCTGAGAGCCCACAGGCCCTGTGTTGGCCCTAGGACTGTCGCATCTGCCCATTTTCTTTTTTAGAGGAGCTGAAAAGCCTGACTGTGGATCAGCTTCTGAAAGTTGGACAGGGCTTCTTAAGGATTGCAATGAGGACAAAGTGGTGATAACCAGGGACCACAGGGAGGGTAGGGCTGAGACTACAAAGGGAAGAGCGTTATGATGTCAAATTCCTCAACACTGTGGACGGAAGTGTCCACTTGTGCAGCCACTATAGGAACCGGTATGGAGATGACACCGTGTTGGAAGCAGAGCTACTGTGTGACCCAGCGGTGAGCTTCTGCACAGCCCTGTTATCTGCAGAACTGTGCATAACCACCAGATAAGGCACTAGCATAAGTGTCTATCCCTAGATGAATGGATAAAGAAAATAGAGTGTTCACTGAAGAGACAGTGGAACACTATTCAGCCATAAAAAGATGAAGTCCTGTGCCTAGAAGACATTGCTGAGCAAAATTATTCAGGAGCACTTTACATGTGGAATTTTTAAAAGGCCGACCTGACAGATGTTGAGGATAAAACAGTGGTTCCTCAAAATTGTGGAAAGAAGCAGCGAGAATGGGATCAGAGAGACTGGCCAACACATGGAAAGCTATAGTTACCTAAGAGAACTGATTCTGCTGCCCCTGGGGTAACTCTAGCTACCAAGAATCCACTGTGCATATGTAAACAGCCAGAAGAAAGGGCTTGGAATGTGTTCACCTCAAGGATATGCTAGTTGTGTTAGTTCCCTGAGTGCTAAGTGTGTAACATAAATGGCAAGTCAAAACACCACAGTGTAAGCCCACAGTGGTATATAACCCCTCTGCTCTCAGAAGGCTGAAACCAAAGGCTGTACCCAGCTCAAAGCCAGACTGAGCTACATACCAGAACCCTACCTATCTCAAAAGCCAATAAACAAATATTAAGTGTATACAGTTACTTACAGTGATTCAACAGTGAGGGGTTCCTTTCTGGGAAGGGCCAGGTGCTTTGGCCTACTGTCTCTAGTCTTTGGGCCAATAGGGACCTCAGTGTGTTCTAAGTGGTTTTGGCTCTCTGGAGTGGCTTGCGAGGCTATGGAGACAATAAAGTCATCCTCGGTCCTCACCCCATCTCTCTTCTAGCTGGATCCTTACTTGGAAAACCCTTCCATTGAGTCTTCTTTTGGTCCCAGCTGGCATCAGCTAATCACTTTCAAAGATATTAGCCAATAATGTTTCAAAGCCTTAGGTTTCCAAGGAATATTTCTGTTTTAAATAGAGACCAAAAGATGGCAATTTCTCCCTGCTTATCCTTCCTCCTTCAAGAATCAGTCCTATATTAAATGACAAAGCACGAAACAAAGGGAGAGGCCCCGCCATGGATCACAGGCCAGCAGCATCAATTAATTAATCCAATAAGAACACAGCCTCGCCCAGTGTCTGGGGTCATCTGGAATCCCTGTTGCTACTTTTGATGACTCCCAGCATTCCTGAGAAAATAAATCCAGTTAATGGGAGTAAATGTAAATCCGAGAGGAAAAGGTAGCTCTCTAAAGGCTGGAGGGTTAAATCCGTTTACTGGAAAGAGTCTGTCTTAATGTTGGTCACTTGCAGCTGAACTTGATTATGAGGAGAGAAACTGTTTGCTTCATTAGGCTTTAATTATAGAGATGAATTATTATGGATGAAAAGAGAGAGCCGCAGAATTATGGAGATTGAATTCCAGTTCAATAAACAACTTCAAATATCTTTACGGGAGACGAAAGCAAGCCATGATCTTTTTTTTTTTTTTCCCCCAATTTAATTTGATGTCTGTTGACAAATGATGTTAGACGGTTTCAGGAGGGAAAAAGAATCTTAATATCTTCAATGTGTTAGTGGCTATCATTTAAATTCTGTGTTTCCTCCTAATTGTATCTTCTGACGGTGGGATGAAGACAGAAGGGCCTTGCTTACGCTCCGATGTATTTTGTGTAATAATGACAAGATGGTACAACAGTGTTTCGCTTCTGTCCAGGGAGCCAGATTGCCTATATACTAACTACTTCAAAGCCTTTCTGAGTACGCAGAATGGACTGAGAACTCTCACCCTGGAACTAAAGGGCTTTCAGAGCCACATCCAGCCCTAGTGTCTAGTGTGGCTTACCATTTTATTCTAGCCATGAAGTACGCTCCACACCCAGGAACAGCCACGCATAACTGTCCTCTAAGGTTGCAGCCTTTCTCTCCCTGCTTCTACTTTCTCTTCACAGTTTTCTGTCTTCAGCATCAGCTGCCAAACCAAACCCAAGACCTCTTTCTTTCGGCTCCTTGCCTGCACACAGGATTCTGTGCTGATCATACAGGAAGATATTTTTTTGGGGAAAGCATAAAATCATCAGTCGTATTCTTCTGCGGTTCCTTTACATAAGCTTGGTAGGCTCTTACACTGAAATCCTTTGGGTACAGTGTAATTTGTAGGTGCACATCTAAGGTTAGTGACATCCAACTCTTAGCAAGGTTAGCTGGGGTGGAACACAAGCCTTGATTAGCACAGTCAGTTTGTTTTAGGATTAGCGCTACTGAAGCTCAGGAAGAGATACAGTATTCTGGGATTATTGGGGCACAAGCCAAGTAGAATCAATTATTCTACCTTTGGATATGCCAGCGGCTGATAGTGGAAAGAATTATTGTGCTTGGAGACCTGGGGTTGTGCCAGAGACCATCCACAATCCATACTATAATCACCTCAGGGGAAATATCCTTCTCCTCTAACAGGTGCAGAGATGCTCAGTGACAGAGTTGGAGTTTCAGACAAAGCCCTATCTACTGGAATAGTTTCTCAAATTTGATTTTGTGCTAAAAATCCCAGAGTCTGGATTCCACCCTTTGGATGGAGAACTCAATCAGCCCCAGATTCCTACATGAGATTCCTAAGGAAAAAGGGGGTGTTGGACTGAGATATCTCTAAGGCAAAGATGCAGTGGCATGGCTTGGTATAGAAACTCTACAAGTGCCCTAGTTTGAGTCTTGTGTAAAGCTTGCCAGCCTTCTGCAATACCAGAGTCAAGTCCCACTGCTCATCAGCATCCATACGTACAGTAGTGTCGGGAGCATACGACTCTTGACTCTCGTCCTGCCATCGACGTCTTCACACTGCATTTTGAGTCTGCATTTTGAGTAGGCCCAAAGGCTCATGTTAAAAGCTTGGCCCCTCCCAGCTTGGCTTTGTTGGTAATAGTGAGACTTTCAGGAGTTGTGGCCTCGCATTCCTAGGATGGCTCACTGAGGATGAGTATTTGTTACACAAGTGTGAAGACCCGAATGAAAAACTTGGTTCCACGTAGGGGCACCTATGAACCTGGCACTTGTGGGGGGTGAGGGCACATGAGGCAGAAACAGGAGGATCTCTGAGGCTTGCTGGCTGCCAGGCGTTCCCCAGGTTCAGTGAAAGATTGCATCTCAAAGAGAAAGGTAAAAGGGCGAAGAAGGATGCAGCAGGACATCTGACCTTCTCTTCAGACCTCGAACTACACATACCTGTGCAAATATATCACACACCTACTGCTGCTACTACTACTACTACTACTACTACTACACACACACACACACACACACACACACACACACACACACACACCAAGTAAGAGCACAAAAGAGAACCTACTGAGAGGTCTTTAGGCCATTGTGATTATGTCCCCATAGACAACTGGGGGACCTTAACCCTTCCACATTCTCAGAACCTTGGCACCCCACCCTGTTCTCTCCATGAAGCATATCCTTCCTACAACCCCATAGCATTAGGACTGACCAGTCATGTCCTGGAAACGTTGATTCTATGAGCCAAAACAAAACTTTTCTTTTGACGAGTTGACTGTCTCAGATGTTTGGGGATGGAAAGCTGGCTGACACAGTCAGTCCTTGACCCAGGACATCACAAGCCTCACACAGCCCAGTGTGAGGTAATCTATTGGTGTCCCTTCCTGAGTGGACCTCTCACCTTTGCCTTCCCTGCTCCTCACTGCTCTTGTAGACCTAACAGCAGTCTTTCCCCTAAACTTTGGCTCCAAAAAGTTTGGGAGTTTATTATCATAATTTCTTCTCATCTGTTTTAAATTTTGCATACAAAAACCCTTTAAAACGAGTTTTAAAATAAAATAATAAACCCCAAGCAGCGTCCTCTGTCTAATGGACGCACCACCTGGCCTCCAGAATGTTTTCCAGTGATTCTGGTCTCGTATTTATTACTGCGTGTCATTACTCAATAAATCTATCATGGCACTCAGAACGCCGGCTCACCTGGAGTTAGCATTCAATCACTGGAAAGTTGCTTGAGGGTTACATGTCTGGTATACATGTGAATTTAGTACTAATAGTAATACTAACTTTAGTGCATGCCTCAAGAATGCAGACTGATAAATTAGACATGTGTACTTGTTATGTATCACTGTCTCTCCCCAAGAGTGACATCATGCACATATTTTTTTTTGCTATGGGTCTCCTTATCTATAAGCTCCCCCTGAGCTCATTGTCCTGCTATCCCAGAGTCTTTTCAGACACACACACACACACACACACACACACACACACACACACACACACACCTTATCCTTCTGTGTACCTCTGTAACGTGCATAGAGTAGTGAGGGCTCACTCCACGTAGCCTGATGTCTCATGGGACCACACGACAGCAGCTCTCAAGGAGCCTTAAAGATAGTCTAAGCCTGTCTAGCGACATGGAACCAGCTAGATTGCCTGCCTCTCTTAGCTATAGTACAGCTCAAGCTACTTATTCCCACTTACAGGCACCTGCTGTACCCTGCTCCAACAGAGTGAGGAAGGGCCAGTGAGCTGTAGTGGGACACCAGGGGGAACTGGGTTCGCAGGGTCTAACCACAACTGGCCTGGCCTTTGGGTGCTTAGACCACTGACCCTCCTCATCTTACTGCATCCAATTCACCTGGAGAAGTTATCAAATCACAGACTGCCAGGGTGTCGCTAGAGAGTTCCTGATTCCTCGCTGCAGGAGCCTAAGAATCCCCCCCCCTCATCCCCGCTCTTCATGTGACTTGGAATTATCTCCACTGTTGTCAAGGCCTCCCCACCCCGCCATCCCCCCCCACCCCTGCTCGCTCTTCTCTTTCTCTGTACTTCTCTGTGAGTGGTTCATCCCAGCACCCACTTAAGGGTCCTTTGTCTTGCCTCTTTCTCCCATCCCTCCCCATCCCCTCATTATCAAGACTCCTCTCACAGGCGTCACTGTAAATGGAGCTCCATTTTCTCAACACGGAGCTGCTGCTGTCTGCTCCTAAGCCACAGAAGGCAAGGCCAGTAACCTGTACTAGTACCCACATTAGGGCCTGACACGTTGTTGTTGTTGTTGTTGTTGTTGGGTTTTCTTGTTTGTTTTCTTTAAGTCTTCCTGTGCAGCCCAGGTTAACCCTGGCTTTGAGCTCTGATATTTTTGCATCAACCTCCCTAGTGCAGGGATTATGGGAGTGTGTCACTATGTCTGGATTTTGGCTTACAGTGTCTATAAACTAGTTTTTTTTTTCGTTGTGATTCACTGTCAAAGGACATCACAGAAGTAATGTGACCTAGAAGCTTAGCCTCTTCCATGTTCATTAGGACATAAAGTACTAGGTGACCATCCCTCATCTCGTCTCTCATCTGAAATACTGCAGCACAAACCCTCTCAACTCTAAATGCAAACTAACTGACATGAAGACTCCACAGCAGCAAACTGTGCACATGGCCTCTAGCAATGGTCCAAGTCAAAAGGCAGAGTCATTGGCGAGACTGTACAGAATTGCCTCCTGACTGTGTGCAAGTTGTTTACGAAACCTAAATGAACATAGATTTAGGCTCAGGTCCCAACCTAACTTGTGTTGTACCTTTGAATATTCCAAAATCTGGAAAATTACAAAATTTGAAACACCCTCGGTTCTAAGCATCTCAGATAAGTATCACTTATCCATCTACTTGGACCACTTTCCCTCGGGATGGCTAGATGCCCCGGATAACAGGCCTGGCCGGATGCCATGTATGTCAGCATTACATCATGTGGGAAAGGCCAAATAAGGGGCATGCTGCCATCAAAGTCATGCAGAGCAATGCACATACACCCATGTCCACTGACATGAGTTGGGCAATTGGATCTAAAGCACACGTTTGTGACACCTGTCAATAGGACATATAATGGTCTCACTCCAGAATTGTGATGTTTTTCTTTTTCTCAGTGCTACAGAGTCATTGTAAAATCACTTGATCTAGAGTCAATGAGATAAAGACAAATAGAATCTCACACACAAACAAATAATTGTAAAAAAATAAATAAAATTATCATCTTTTTAAAAGAGAGTGAATTACATTGAACCCACTCAGAGGAGAAATGTCAGATTCTAAAGCCTTTGATACTTAAGAATTATAATATGCTTATCCCATCCCTTGTATCCTCCCATTCCTCCCTCCCTCCCATTTTCCCCTTACTCCTCTTCCCTATGACTGTGACTGAGGGGGACTTCCTCCCCCTGTATATGCTCACAGGGTATCAAGTCTCTTCTTGGTACCCGGCTATCCTTCCTCTGAGTGCCACCAGGTCTCCCCATGTAGAGGACGTGATCAAATATCAGGCACCTGAGTTCGTGTGAAAGTCAGACCCCACTCTCCACTCAACTGTGGGGAATCTCCTGTCCATTGGCTAGATCTGGGTAGGGGTTTGAAGTTTACTGCACGTATTGTCCTCGGCTAGTGCCATAGTTTGAGCAGGACCCTTGGGTCCTTGAGATGTAATATGAATAAATTAATAAAATATAAAAAATTATAATATGCATGGATAGCCTCTCAACTTCTAAATTGTCCTTACTGAGGAATGGTGCATGTGTATGTGTATGTGTGTGTGCATGTGTGTGTATGTGCGTGTGTGTGTGTGTGTGTGTGTGCGTGTTCTTGTGTGTGTGTGTGTGAGATAGAGAGAGAGAGAGCGTGCACGTGTGTGCATATGTGTGTGCATCTCCCTCACTATGGCATAGGTCAGAGAACAATTTAGAGTAGTTGGTTGTCTCCTTCCACCATGTAGGCTTCAGGGATGAAAGTCAGGCCACCACGGGCTTGGCAGCAAGGGCTTTTCCCCACGGAGCCATTGTCTCTCCAGCCCTTGTCAATTCTATCTTCATTCAACTTAAATGTGGCTTGCCAAGGTGTTGCCCTTGCTGTGGAGGGCTTGCCCAAACAAACAAGAGCATAGGGTTGATGTGTTCAGCCTCGGGGCCTATGACAAAGATGTACTGTGACAGCTGCCCAGGTCACCCAAGACAGATCCACTCACACACTTTCTCCCAGGCCAATGCTCTTCCTAAAAATGGCATTATACACGTCTGTTATTTTTCAGTCTTTGGTTCTCTCCAGCTCTGAGCCAGTCACATGGCCTGTACTCCTTTAAGACTCTTGCCGTTTTAGTCAGGGATTCATTGTTGAAGAGGTCAGTTTATCCATGTGTGTGTATGTGCACACACACGTGTGTGTGCACCCAGAGAAGAAAGTCCTCTTGTGCTGTTAGTATGATGTCAGAGCAGTTTCTCACTCTGCTCTACAAAGCTTCCCTTCTTCTGATGCGGCAATTAGTCGACTATTAATAAAAAGACATTAGGTTATGCTTATTTATTTTCAGAGAATGACATCACCCCAACCTTCATGCCCAGCAAAGGAGCAATTCACGGGTCTTTCCATTTATGACATCAGAGAAGCTGACTGAACTTGGCAATTACCTCGATGTTTTCACAGTGTGACCAGCATGCTGAAAGAGGGTTATTTGCAAGGGGCTGAGTAAATATATTTGACTATATGTCCTCTTTTTTTTTTTTTTTAAGTGAATTTGGGAGCCAGTGAAAAAGATCTGTAGACCCCAGTTCTGAGCACAAACGCCCCCATGTTAGTCCAGAGACATGCTCCAACTCTCACAATGAGATCAGAATAGATATGTGCTAATCTCTCCATCTTCAGATTACTGTTCATCAACAGACTCCGCCCCCCTCCCCCGAAAACGAAAGCCTGCCAGCCAGAACCCACCACCCCCAGCTCCTACACTGAGCACTGGAGGAGCAGATTGTCAGAAACACAAGAGCCACAGACTCCTGAGCTAAGAAGACACTGAGGTTCAACTTCCCACGCAGGGGAACTGGATCCTAAAGTATGGAGGAAGCTTGATTAATGCCACACAGTAGTAAGTGGGGGGCCAGCTTCACTTCTACCACGTGATAATGCACCCCTCATAAACATGTTAACCATAGCCTAACGCAGCTTTTCTTTCCACGAGAAGTTAGGATCACACTTGGCGTTTCCTGGCATTTTGAAGCCATTAGTTCAGTGCTCAGTATTGTCTCCTGGCGAGACAACACAGACACCGTGAGTGAGCGGGTCCTTCTTACCTTGATAACGACATTCACTCAGAATAGTACAGGGCTCTTCAGCCATTGCTGGCATGAGCCCTGGGAAAGGAATCCTGCTGTCTCCCTCTTCCCAAAGGACTCCTCGTTTAAAGGCACAGATGAGTTTTTTGCCGAAGGAATCAACCTCCCCCACTCAGCATTCATTATGACTGCAGCTCAAAGCTGTGGCTTTATCAATAAAGGATGGGACTGTGTCAGTCATTAGGAAGATAATCAGATCTATTAGCGCTCACTGGTGAGACTGCCAAAGGGCTAACTAATTGACTAGCAAGACATGGCCTTTGACCAAAGCCAGTCAAGGGGAACTTCCGCTTCTGCACTTGGCGGCTGCTGCTTAGAATTAGGCCTTGTCATGACGGGCAACCACCAGACCCCAAATCGACCTGTGACTCACTTCTATGCAGACACATTCCTAGGACCAGGGTTCAGGTTAAAAACACAGATGTATTTACCAGCTGCTAATGTCCCAGGAATGTCCTTTAAAAGATTGTCAAATACCTCAGTGACCTGTGGGCTTGAAAGCTTTACAGAGTTCTAAGTAAGTGTATTTTAGGGCAGACACAGTGTGCAATGACAGGCAGCACAGAAGGACCACTGTTTTGTATGAGGCTACTATTCATAGAATTAATATTAATAGCCCTATCCGCAGAACAATCAGAATAGCACTTGGCATGGACTGGAACCTCATATTTCCTAATGAACAAAAGAGCTGCATGACTCCACCCCCAAATCCAGGCAGAAAACTTATAGATAGAAAAGTATGATTTGGGGGGATAACATAATGGATACAAGGACACCAGTTTCACACCTGCACATCAGCCCTATCACTCTAGGGACTAAGAGCTGTGACCCCTCTCCACACCCTTCTGAAGGTTAGGGACAAACCTACAACAAAGACAAGTGAACAAGAGAAAAATGCATAATAAAACATTAAATCATTATTTTCCATCTCATAGGTGTCTTCACCATGAAGCCCAAAGGCATAAGGGAAGTAGGCACATCTCTGAGTAGGTTCAAGGAAAAATGGATAGCTGTGTAGAAATGAGATTGAACAACCAGATACAAGCAAGTCATGACTGACTGAGTGGGGACCCATCAGGGCAATCCACTTTCTTCTGGGCCTCTCTGAGTAACACCCTTTCCCAAATGTAGGGCTGGAGCTTCTGAATGAAGGTCTACAAGAGAAGACAGATGACAAAGAGACCTTCCAAGGGTTTGTGGCTTGCTTTGGAAGTATGATAGAACCGTTCCTCTAACTTATCTTGGAGAAGGAGAAGGTTGAGTTCTGTGACACAGGAGGAAGGGAGGCGGCTGGAAGGGCCTCGCTTCTGATGCCCTCATCTCTGTCTGTTTCAAGCACTCAGTGTGCCAGGGTGTTACACTTTGGGGTATCATGTGTGCTGAACCCCATCACTGCCTTGCAGGATCCTGATGGGTTTTTGGGTTGTTTGTTTGTTTGCCATGTATGTGCCAACATCACCCTGAGTTGGATCAACTGGGGATTCACTAGAACTCTTACTCATGGGAGCCTGAGGGTCCTGTCACCCTCACCACCTGGAGCTTGCTGAGGATGTTAGACCTGGTGCTCCAGCTGAGGCCTTGTGCATCAGGAAGTCCATTTTAACAGGATCTCTGGGAAATGCTGGCTTCAGGAATGCTATTTTAGAGAGAAAGCTATCCCGCACAGACAGCCAAATGAACAAAGTGGAGTCTCCGAAGTGACTCATGCTGAAGTGTTAACAGCCACTGTTGTGATCTGAGAGATGGAGGGAACAGCATGGACCTTAGAAATCGAAAGCAGAGCAAAGTCTCCGGGCCTCTGCTGTGTCCAGGGCCTACCCAGTCTTGTGCAGGAAGCTAGGTGGGTTTGGTTCCCAGGCTTCATCTTGGGCCCACATTGATGTCACCAGCAGCCAGGTTTTGTAGGTGGGATGCTCACAGAAGCCTTTTCGTGATTCACCATTGGGGTATTTTGCAAGCCATTGCTGAAAAGCCCAGAAAATAAGGACCATTTCCACAAAGAATGCATTCCTTAGGCTGCTTTTTCTGAGGTATTCCTTCATCATCATCAGATAGCTCATGCAGCCCAAAGCTGACTTTCTTGTGCTTGGTTCACTAATAAGCTGCTTTTGAAATAATCCCTATATTTTAGAGTGGGCTCTTTAAACTACTTATTTATTCTTGGAGGATGATTTGTAGAAGGCTATAGATATGCGATAATATTCTCTGAGAGTACAGAGAAGCATGCTTTGCACTGGTGTGTCAAGAGTCTCCAAAGATACTGAGTCAGCAATATACATATGGCAGCACCTGTGAGGCATTTCTTAGGAGCTGGCTCAAATGGTTAGGGAGCTAAGTGTCACTGTAGGCTGGAGTGTCTCGGATGCTGCGCATCCAAGTTGAGAGGAGGTAGAATTGAGGAAGCCAACCCTGTTACTCAATTAAAGGACAAAGCTAAAAAAAAACCCTGCAGAAGAGGATGGAGGAAGCAGATGCAAGTCACAGAAACCAGAGTTTGAGAAGCTGGAGCTCTGGGGTCCAAGGGAGCAGAAAAACCCGTCCATCATGGTCTTCAAACAGCTGACTAGTTTGCTTTTAGTGCATGCTCTCTCCAGGCCCCCTGGGTGGTGCCTAGCCACAGTGAAGGTGGACCTGTCTTCTACTTAGTCTAGTATGCTCCCCCTGGAATCACTGACACACACTGAGAATAGTGTCAGTCTTCCTTAGTTGGTTAGTTAGTTAGTTAGTTAGTTAGTTAGTAAGCTAGTTAGTTAGGTTCCACCTAACAGTAACTGTCCCAGCAGGCTAAGAGAGAAGGCTCCAATGAGAAGACAGTGGACCTGAGATCTGCTGCATGAGAACCTTCAGAAAAATGACCAGGAAACAAGCACTTCCACGGAGAAAACAGTAAGCCCCAAGGGAAGGACTGAGCTGGAATAGATAAATTGAGCCTCCTGAGGACTGATGGTTATGGCTGGCTGTGGAGCGAACCCATGGATGGCTTTCGATGAACACAGTGCAGGCCCAGAAGCAGGTCTCGCATGATTCTGTTGGACCTCGCAGAGGGCATTGGCTTCATTTAAGAACAATAGGAAGTTCTCGGAAGATTGCATCAGAGAGGTGACGTGGTTGGGACACCCTTTAGAGAATGGATTATCATGGAGAAAGTGGGAGCCAGAAGACCAATCCACAGTTAGTGTAGTTGTCCAAGTATGAGAAAATGGCTTGGGCTGGATTTGAAAAACAACAAAGGGTTTCATTGCCTCCTGGTGAAGTCTTGGGGTATTTCTATGTTTTGTTTTTTTTTTTTTTTTTTAATTCACTGTATCAAAGGCTCTGTGTTGGTCTGTTCCTGGAGTGTTTATGTTGATATATTTTATGGAAAAATGTTTGTGTCAGTCATGTTTGTGTCATGTCAGCCAGAACAAATGAAACACTTTCCAACACGGGTATAAGACCAAAGGAGGACCATCCATTCATTCCTAGTAATCCTTTCAATTGGTTTAGGAAGAGATTTTCATTCATAAATGTCCAGAGTATTTGCCACTAGGTTGGTTTTTTTTCTGATTTAGTTATGAAGTCTTGCTAATGCTCTTTGTCATTTGCTCAATGCTTTCCATGTGAGCATCAGGAGAATTCATATGATTTTGAACAGTTAAGTGCCTTTAAATGATTTAAAATGCTGGGAAGACATTTAACTCTTTGGCAGGGAGATTTGCAGAACACGTTATTTCCAGCTGCGGGTTAGATCCATATTTGGAAGGAGACCGTCTTAGCATCAAGAATATCCTAGAATATATCCAGGTGTTTTAAAAGACTACAAAACACCCAGCTAAGAAGAACATTCCATTGTTCGTCCTTGCTGAAAATGAATTCTGTGGATGAAGCCCGTGAAAGGGCTACTGGAAGCTGTCCAGCAGCCTAGGAGGAAAGGGAGCTTTGGAGAACATTAGGGGCAGGAAACTGGAGCAGGGGAGTAAGGGTACTGCAAAGGTGTTAAAGATGAACAGGGCTTAACTTTGTAAAGAAGGAGGTCTCCTGTAGGTGGAAGAAAATTCCTCTCTAGAAGTGGGCGAGTTATAAAGAACAGAGGCTGGGAGGGGGACTTGAGGGGTAATAAAACATTGTGTTTATGGTGTTAGGCTAAGAGGCGGGAAGGAGCCGCAAAACTGAGCCCTAGCAACTCAAGTCAGACCCTGGGCCAGGGCAATGGTCAGCTCACTGACTGTGGCATCTTAACGGCTGTCAACACCTCCACTTCAGTTTTGAGGCTGACATCCAGGGCAGTTAGACAACAATGTCCTTTGAGTTGTTTTCAGAGAGGACACAGGGGTGATTAGACGAGGGGCCGGTTCAGACTGGGCTGTCATCCAATAACCACCAACGCGATCCAGCATAATTGACCCCAAAAGCAGTTGACTCCGTGACACCGGATCGAGCTCTGACAGCTTAGCAGCGAGATCAGGAAAGGAAATTAATAAGTGATTTGAGCAAATTCAGGCACCTGGTAGTTAAATGGACTTAGACACTTTCATCCTTTGTTATTGGATTGAATCTGGTCCAGTTGGGAGTTACTGAAAAAATTGATGGCAATAAACCGGCGCCTGTGATATGCCACTTCGCAGCTCAGAGCCTCTTCCTGGATCACCGTGGGGGAAGTGACGTCACGGCGGCGCGGGCACACATTCGAGTTCTGAACTCACACAGGCTTGCCTTGTTTCTGTCTAACAGGTGGGGATAAAACTTGATAAATAGTGAAGGGTTTTGGAACCAAAAGTAGGATTTAAAAATGCCAGAAAGACCTGGGTTGGACACAGCTCAAGAAACACACCTTTAATTAGAGTAAAAAAAAAAAAACAGTCTCTTGCTGGCTTCTTCTATATTAGGGGTGGACACTGGACTCCACATTCTCATGGCTGCTATAAGAACTTGAATTCTTTCCCTAATTCTGCCTTGGAACATTTGCTTCTATTTTTTGTTTTTTTACGTTTTTATTTGTGTGTGTGTATGTGTGTGTGTGTGTGTGTGTGTGTGTGTGTGTGTGTGTGTGCATGTGCACATGTGTGTGTATGGGGTGGTGGTGGTTATGAAGTGACTAGGTCCTTAGGGCCAGTTAAAGCCTTCCCCACCAGAGAAGGCTATCTCTTGAGGACTTAGCTAAGCAACACCAGGATGAACTATTACAAAGCAAGCTTGCCTCTCACCATTTCTCTTTCACACACCCTTATGCCTGCTCAGCCACATGGAGTGTGAAGACTCTCCAGATGTTGTGGCCATGCCCTTGAACTTCTCAGCCTCCTGAAATATATAACCTTCAATTTTTTTCCTTCATAAATTAACCAGTCTCCCAATTGACTATACAAGATGTAGAATGCTCAAGGAATCTGAGCAGCACACAGGAGAAAACCCAATCTTTACATTGTCTGTTATTATCAAATAAACACCTTATCCTTCCCCCCCCCCACAGGGTTTCTCTGTATAACTCTTGCTTTACCATAACTCTGTATTCACTCTGTACTCACTCTGTACATCAGGCTGGCCTGGAGCTCCCAGAGATCCTCCTGCCTCTACCTCTGCCACTGCCTCCTGAGTACTGGGTTTAAACGTGTGCACCACAACCACCCAGCTAAATACCTTATTTCAAATATGAGTTATCTGAAATCAGATGCTGAGTAGGCTGGGTTGGAATTGTTTATTTTGGAAATAATCCCAGGGGTGGCCTGCAGGAGAATGAGGAAGTAAAGAGGAAAAAGAGGAGGAAGTCAGTTCGGGCTGTGTTAAAGAGTAGCTCACTATCCCACCCACCATGAGCAACCGGGCTTTAATCCTCCTCAGAGATGATGTGATGTGCACCCCTAAACTGTTCCACTCAAGAGGAAAGAGGAGCCCTGTCTTCACATTCCAGGATTAGTTGACGGATGCTAGCAGCTCAGAGCTGTCACTTGCTGGCCCTCACTTCAGTCCCAAGAGTCCAGCTCCAACCAGTCTGAAAAAGTTACTGTGGCTAGAAAAACCCTTAAGCAGTCATGAGAAGTGAGGTAAGCAATCACTGTGCACATCAAGCCGCCCCAGAGACTGGCTGGCGAAGCCCAGTCAGGCACCCATGTCTCTCCCACCCACAGACTGCACAAGCGTTGCACACACAGAGCACTGGCTTAGGAAAAACAAGATTCAGGATTGAGGCATTGAACAAGCGTCAGTGTAGGCAGGGAGCCAAGCCTTTAAACGTGCTTGCATTGTTTGTCCAGGCCTCTTGGAAATTTCTAGAAAAGCATACTCCAAGTAGGTGATGCTCAATGTTATGAAAGTCTATGGGTGTGAGAACAAGAGAAAGAAATGCATATCATTGCAGGTAAAAGCTGTAGTGGGTATTCCTATGTTTTTGTTTTGATACCACGTATGGGGTGGGGAACAGACTTGTCAGAGAACAGGTGATATTTATCCACTAGAAGATGAGCCACCTTGTGTAGGGGCTTGGTTTCTGCCAGCTGAAACACATCTTAGTACTGACTCTGAGAGGAGATAGATATATATGAACCCAAAACGGGAGGCAGGGGCTTTTTGGGTCTTGGTATTGTTCGGCTGTTCATCTCTCCACTTTGCAACGCTCCTAGAGAGAACAGCTCCAGGGAATGCTTCGGGACTTCGGGGCTCCGGGTTCCGGCTGCTGTTCCAGATTCCAGCAGCAACTTTGGTTGAACTGCTGGCCTGCTGAAATCCTGCCGACTACGCCAGGGGAATTGCTCCCAGGAACTGAGTCCAAAAAGGTCTGCTTCTCCTGTTCCCATTAACCTCTTTTCTCTCCTGTCTAGGGTAGGTGGGTTGGAAGGGAGGTGTAAGCATTAAAGAACCCCAAATTAAGTAGGTTTGGGAGAGGTCAAAGCCTACAAGAAGCTTTGTGGGATTGTTTGTTCCTCCACATTGTTGCTGACTGATACAGTACTTGAAGGAATACTTTTGATAGAACAATATGAACGGTAAGCTTGAAAAGAGTAATTACAGGGCTGGCAAGATGGCTTAGCATGGAAGGATGCTCGCATGAGGGTTACTGGTCAAGTTCAATTCCTAGACTCACGTGGTGCAAAGAAAAATTGACTCCCACAAACTGTCCCTTGATCTCCACATATGTGCCTTGGTAGGTGTGTGTGTGTGTGTGTGTGTGTGTGTGTGTGTGTGTGTG
>OU015755.1:93453103-93467951 GCA_907169655.1 Acomys percivali | reverse complement strand
GTGTGTGTGTGTGTGTGTGTGTGTGTGTGTGTGTGTGTGTGTGTGTGATGGCATGATTACATATGCATATGAGCCCATGTGCGCATGTGCATATGTGTGTGTGTGTGTGTGTGTGTGTGTGTGTGTGTGTGATGATTACATATACATATGAGCCCATATATGTGTGAAAACTAGAGGGAGACACTGAGTGTCCTACTTTGTAGCTCTCTGCCTTGTTGTCTTGAGACAGGATCTGTTCTGAACCTGGAGCTCTACTGGCAGCCAGGAAACCCTTGCATCGCCCCCACCACCACCTACTGTGTTCCTACCACAGTGCTGGGCTTCACAGGTATATGTGGTCACTCCCATTTTTATTTTCAAATGAGTGCTAGTGTTCTGAACTCAGGTCCCCAGCCTCTATTACAATGATTTCTAGTATGTTGGGTTTTTTTTTGTTTTTTTTTTAATAACTTAACCTCATTGTTTGCAATTCCAGAAATTTTTGCACTCATGTGGATACATCTTTCAATTCCTTCTCTAGTTTTCTACCTGCTTGCCTGAGGGTTAAAATAGTTCATTTGGGGCTGGAAAGATGGCTCAGTGGTTAATAGCACTTGCTGCTCTTGCAGAGTATTGGATTTGACTCCCAGCACCCTCATGGCAGTACACAACCATCTCTACCTCCAGTTCCAAGTGATCTGACACCCTCTTCTGACCTCCACAGAGGTTGTATGGTGTGCAGACATATATTCAGGAAAAACATACATTAAATAAAAATAAATAATACATCTTAAAAATAGTTACTCATATTTTTCTAATACTTGTATAACCATTACATTTTTAACTTAAAAAAATAGAGTAAAATCAATTTACTCCCAGCACAGCCATGGTCTAAGATTCATAAATAAAATGAATGAATGGATCACTAAGGTCCCTTGCTTGTTACTGTGCTTTTACATATTACATGGCGGGCTTTGTGCAAATGTACCTCTTAGGAATGGTTACTCCTTTAGAGCATGCATATCTCAGCCCACCTTTGCTCAGGCCTCTTCATAGCACAGCTCACTTCCCTCTTTCCTGCTCTGTGCACCCTAAGCTGAAGGTCTTCAAGGTGGAGTGCCACACCTTCTCCCTGGTGCCCTGGATGCACAGTACCCTGTGCCTGACCTGAGCCATCTCTTGGCTCTGTCCTAGTCACCCTTCAGAGCTAAGCTCAGCCATCAGCTGCGGTGGGCCCCTACTCAGTGCTAACCACTGACGCATCTTCTCCCCACTCACCGAGTGAGGCTGATGAAGTGCCAAGAACACAGGTGGCCACATCACCACTCACTCTATCAGATCACAGTGGCCAGACGCCTTGACTGTATTAACATGGGTTGATCATCATGAATCAGAAACCCAGCATCCAGAACCTTTAAATCCTAAGCCTTTTTCATGCTGGCATGGGTGATAAATAAAAATTGCATTCCTAAGCTCAGGGAACAAATCTAAGCCAAAACACAAGTACCATGAGTAGGTGTGGTGGGAAGTAGCAAACATTGGTGTTTGCAACTAGAGAATTCAGAGTCTCTGAAATTGTGTGGTATACATAAAGGGCAAAGGTCATTTTGTATTCTCTTTGCCTTCTGAGGCTTGTGATGGCTTTGGATGGAGAGGAAGAGATTCCAGTGAAAAATCTGTCTCCACAGTCTTTTGATGGTGCCTGAGATACGCTGCTTTTACAGGCACTAGATGAAAACAAACAAACAAATAAACAAACAAACAAACCCTGAGCATCTCCTATCGCTGCCTCCTTTGACAGGGAACATGTATTTTTACCACTGATCTCCCTTTGTGACCCAAGTCAGCTCACTTCACTAATACATGATGCACACTAGCCATTCAAATGGGTGGTTATTTGTTCAATGGTGTATTTTCAAGTATCCTCTAAGCAGAACAAATACTCTTTCTGTATAGTTCCTTGCCTTCATCAATGTGTAATATAAATCAGGAAAGGCTGGCAGGTGCATTAAGGTGCTGTATTAAGTTCCCTTTGGGCCGTGTGCATATGTGTGCATGAGAAAAGAATGAATAGTGTTTAGATTTAATTCCCTTCTCCAAGCTAGCTCATTATCTGAAGGCAAAATGTTCTAGCTCTGAAAATACCTGAGACCCGAGAAACATCTCCTTTGCAGCATTTGGAGTGAAGGGTACTTATTTAACTGCCCTGGGTGGTAAGTCTCTTGAAGGTGAGGACCTTGTCTCTTTCATTAGTGTGTCCCAGGAGCTGGCATAGATGCCAAAGTGACTGCAGGCAAAGAAGAGTAAGCATGTAGAAGCTAGAAGGAAGGCCCAAGGCTGTCCTTCTCTGGAAACTGACAGAGCACAGCAGCCCCATAGGCCTCTAGTTCAAAGGTCCAGTATGCAGGAGGCTTTGAGAGAATATTAGTCTCAGGTGAAGGGCACTCGCTTCAATTTGTGGTGATACTGCTTTGTGACACCAGGACCTGGGTGAACAGGCTTTCTTATCGCTACTTTATTCACCTGTTGATGGTCTGCTCAGCACATCTCGGTGTGACATTAATGGAACACTTTGTATGCTCTGTATGTGGCACTTACTCCTTAATGATGCCCGGTGGTAGAATTGCCATTGTCACTCCCACTGATAAAATGGTGTATTTTGGAACACTGTTACCCCCAGGGGAGATGGCCAAGGGTTACTTAGTATGAGACAGTACTTCAAGGCTGGTTGGTTACAGTCTGAACTCAGAGAGTTTATCCATCAACTACATCCACATGGCTTGAGAATAGCAGCCTGTGGTTGTCGCAGGAAAGCCTTGCTCCTGGACGTATCTGGTCCTGGTTCACATCATCAGAATAAGAGACTTCTAGTGTCCAACCATGGAAGAGGACCAGAAGCCTACAAGTGTTGGATCCAAGGACCACAGGATGGCAGGGCAAGGCAAACACAATGCCATCTGGACACATGCTTGCCTTTAGTGGGGAGTGATGCCTGGAATTTCAAATCCCATCCAAGTTCACTGCATTTGGCCCAAAGTTACTTGTGACTCAAGGTCACTGGGTCTTGGATTCTATCAGCCCTGGAATAAATATACTTTGTAGTCTATACTTTTTATTAATGGCGTGAGTCACTTAATGAAGGTTCTGATCACTTCATCAATCTTCCTTTTGGGTGAGGCCCACACAGATACCACAGGAAGCTGCCAGCCTGGATCTGCTGGACATTTGGAATCCACTCATTCCCCATGAACAATTGCCCTGCAGAACAGGAGTCACATCAAAACCCTGCTGGCACACAGGCACGCACACGGTTTAAAGGGCTATTTTATGGCTCTGCTATGGACCTTGCTATTGTTTTTAAGTTCCAGGCAGCCAAACAGCCACAGACAGGAGATTCTTAAAACCTGACTATAAAACATTCTCCAATCGGCCAAGGCAGCCATCAAAACTGCAGCAGGCAAGATCTCAGCAAAGGTAGAATTCGATGGGACATAAGGATTTTCATTGCAAACTTCCCTAATTCCATGTCCCTGCCTGACTCATGATTGAAAAGACTGTTCAGCCATGATGACATCATGTGACTGAGAATCTTCTCTACCACAGAATGGCCTCACTTGGAGGCATCAGCATGGGTCACCAAGGGCATTTAGCTCCATTTGCATCCAGTCCCACATAGACTATATTTCTTAGGAGAATGGCTTCATTGCTGGTTGTGAGAACAGGAATGCTTGTCTGGTTGTTGTTATCACTGTGCACACAGCATGCCTGAAAGCTGTCCCAGCCCAACCCAGGTCTGATTATGGGTTGTAGAATATACCATACCTCATCTTACATGTAAACAGGCTTGGGAATCTTCCATTCCTGTATGTAAAATGATTTGGACAGGAACCATTATCCACCTATTCTTTCCAAGGCTTCAGTTGCTAACACTCAAAGATATTTCCATGGCAAGATGTGAAAATAATTCTTAAGTTTAAATCATGCACCATTCTGAGTTACACAGTTAGGTCACAAGACGTTCTCTTCTGTTAATGTTTTAGGACTTTTACTTCTCTGTGCCTATAATGTGTGACGGAATCAGCTTTAGGAATGAGAGCTTCCTCTTGGCTCATGGTTTTGGAGAATTCACTCTGTGATCATTTGGCCTCACACACTTAAACAGAGCATTGTGGTGGCAGGAAAATGTGCTAGATGAATCTGTTCATATCGCAGTGAACAGGAAACAGAATGAACCAGACATAACTCAGGGATAACATTTCCTCCCAAGAACCTATCCCAGATACCTGCTTCTCCCAGCTAGAGCTAGACCCCTTTCTCCAAAAGTGACCAGAAACACCCTAAACAGCACCATCACCAAAAGATCAAGCACCCAAAAGGTGGGGTCATTTCAGGTTCAAACTGTAACTATTTCCTTGGGATGTGAATTATATCTTTTCCAGTATATCCAAGTGTATGGTTTAAACATCCGAAAAGATGGGACCCTGAAAGACACAAAAGGAGTTTTTTTACTAACTTGCCTCTACTTGGCCACCAGTGTGGATGGAATTGCAGGTGTCTACATGGTTCAACATCTGGCTTCCCATAAACAGCCCATTCTTTCATGGTGTGGCAGGGATAGTGCCCAGAAAGATGTCATAGAGAATTTATAACTGGCCTTTCCAGAACAGCTAGCTAGGAAGCCAGGAGCCAGAAATGGCTATAAAAACAAGAGAGAGGCTTCTCCCTAAAACCTGGTTCTTTACTGCACCAGGCAGTAACTCTCATGTCATCCATCCATAGATATGAAGAAAGATGTGCTAAAGAGAGACCTGATCTTAACTAGGCTGACCAGGGTCTGAAGCATCACCCACCCACATGTCCAGATTTCAGTTCTGAAACAGTAGTCAATCCATTCCTACAACAAAATGCCCAAGAAAATCAACTTAGGTTTGTTTGACTCACTGCTTTGGAGGTTTCCACCCTTGATCAATTGTAACTTTGGGTGTGTTGTGACACACCATGGCAGGAGCACAGAGTGGACATAAGCAAACCACTGGTGGCTAACAAGCAAAAGACGGAAAGGAAGAGGAAGCAGACAGAAATCCCATGATCACCTTTGTGCTGGCTAGACTAACGTCAATTTGACACAAGCTAGAGTCATCTGAAAGAAGGAAACCTCAATTGAGAAAATGCCCCCGTAAGATCTGTTTGTAGGGTATTTTCTTAATTAATGATTGCTGGGGGAGAGTCCAGCCCATTGTGAGTGGGGTCCTCTCTGGGATGGTGGCCCTGGGTTCTATAAGAAAGCCAACTGAGCAAGTCATGGAGAGCAAGCCAGTAAGCAGCACCCCTCCATGGGCTTCTCCTCACCTCCTCCTGCCTCCAGGTTCCCTCTCTGTTTTGAGTTTTTGTCTTGACTCCCTTCAGTGATGAACAGGGATGTGGAAGTATAAGGTGAATGAACCCTTTCCCTTCCAATTTTTTTTTTTTTTTTTTGGTCACAGTGTTTTATCACATCAAATAAACCCTAACTAAGATACCCTTCAAAGATAACTCCAGTGGTCTCCGTAGGCTCCACCTCTTAAAGGTCCTACCACTTCCCTAAAGCACCTTACTAGAAACCAAGAATCAGCCTCATGGGCCTCTTGGGGATGCATAAGATCCAAATTATTCGATCACCTAGGCTACAGTCTGAGAGAACACCTAGGAGGAAAGAAACATTATTGGAAAATCAAGGACAGTGATCACGGGAGAAAGGTAGCATTACTCAGATGAAGCAGAAGAGTAGCCAGAGAGATGGTGGAGAAGAGCCGAAATGTTGGTGCGTTGGCTGCTTTGTGTCTTTCAGAGGTCATGAAGCAAGGGGTCAAGGCTGGGATGACTGTTGTTTCCTCTGCTTGGCCTCTATGGTTCTTTATTCACTCACTGCTATGGAACCCCTTGAATAGGATTTGAAACAGTCAACTAGGTGGGCCTAGGAACAAAAACCTAATCCTGGATACATATGCAAATACATGTCTTTAACTGAGAGCAGGGGCTTGACTCTAGCTCTGTAGTTGGTTTGGATCTGAAAAACTTCCCAAAGGAAGGGGTGTTGACAGTTAGGTCCACAGCCCCGTAACATACTGCAAGGTGGTGGAGCCTTTGGGGGGTGAGACCTAATAGAAGGCAGTTAGGCCATTAGGGTGAACCCTTGAAGGAGAGATGGGACACCTACCCCTTGTTCTTTCTCTGTCTTTGGGTCCCAGCTATCAGGAAATGGGCAGGTGGCTCCAGCAAGCACTCCCTGCCATATGTGGTGCTCAGACAGCAAGAGCCACTGATCGTGGGCTGGAACCTCTGACAGAAAGATGAGGTGACTTTTTTTTTTCTCAAGTACGCAGTCCAATAGTCAAATGAACCTCCTCCCTACTGTGACATAGGCCTGGCTTCAGAGATTTGGGATTTGTCTGCATGTGGGCTCATGCAAGCCCCAACATTGCAGGATGTGGTAGAGGGGCCTCTTCACCTTGTAGACGGCATTACACAGAGAGAAACAGGCCACAGACCAGATGAAAACTTCAAAAGCATGTGCCCACTGGATGGGCAACCTCTGGCTAAGGCCCACCTTCAAAGGTTGCCATGGCCTCCGAATATCCTGTTACCAACTGGGTAACAGTACAGATCAACCATTCAATACAGGCTGGAACCTGTGAGAAACAACTCATATCTAAACCACAACAGTGCCCCCCAAACCAGAGCTTTCTATGAGGGAAGCTTCATATAGATATGTATACATATGTATATGTATGTATATATTATGTATATATATGTGTGTATGTGCATATAAGTATATATGTATGTATGAATGTATGTTATATGTTGTATGTATGTATGTATGTATAAGTATATACATAGTGCATATATGTGTATATATATGTATATATGTGTATACATGTACATATGTATATAAATATGTGCATATTGAGGTATGTATATATATATGTATGTATGCATATGCACATGTGTGTTTATATCACTGGGATGTTAGAATTGATAGAATTATGAACAGTTGTTTGTACTTTATTTTCCTTGTATTTTAACTTTCATATTGTATTATTTCATGATAGAAACATCTATCAATTTAGAGTATGAAATTAAGGGTTTAAATTTTTTCTTTAAGGTCCTATCTAGCTCTTAAATTAAAGCATCAAGTATTCCATATGCCTCACATATATTAACTATCTTAATTATCTAAGTCTGGCTCTTCTGTCCCATTTGTATCTGGTGCTGACAGCCAGGAAGGCTGGGAATTAGCCTGTCTCCACCTTCCCTGAGTGCCACTGTACCTCTCAGTTGCTCATTCAAGCCTCTGTCCGCCTCCGCTTCTGTCACATCTCACAGCCTCCTTTTACCCCCTTGGTTGTGTGATTATCTGGGTGTGATGCTGTCTCTGCCTAGAACCCTTTGGGTGACACTCTGTCCTTTCTGCTCTCACATTACACCCACTAGCTATCCTTTCTACAGTCACTTCCCACTGCCAGTCTCATCACAGTAATTATCAAAGCCACCAACTTGGAAATTCAGAACTAAGGAGACCTCCCAGGCTGGAGAGAGAGCTCAATTGGTAAAGCATTCGCCTTGTAAGCACCAGCACCTGAATTCTACCCCCAGAACCCACATTTTAAGAAGCTGAGTGTAATGGCATACACTTGTAACCCTAGTGCTAGGAGCAGACACAGAGACAGGCAGATCTCTAGGGCTTTCTGTCCAGCCAGCCTGGTATAATCAGTAAGCCTCGAGTCCCAGTGAGAAAGTCTCCTCTGTCTCACAAAGCAAGCTGGACAGTACCTGAAGAATGACACTCTATGTTTACCTTGGATCCTCCTATGCATGTACTCCTAGGGTCACATGGGCATGTGCACACACACACACACACACACACACACACACACACACACACACTTAAATAATTAAAAATTTAAATGATTTTATATAAAGGACTTCTTGAATTTCACTGAAAAGCAGAGACTAAAAGTCAAAGATGCAGTGTCTTCCCCGCTGTCACAGAGTGAGGGTTACACAGCTGGCTCTGCTCTAGGGTGTGGTCTGCAGCAGTCCTCATCACCTCAAACATCAGCAGAAATGCTTTCAAGATGGTTCTTTAGAACAGATGCTAAGCGTTCTCTCCTGTCCTCCCATGGCTCTAACAAGGTAGGTGTTCACAGACTGGGGATGCTGCTAGGATCTGGCGTGCAAACTTTGGTCTGCAGTTGAATTTGCTGCTGCTGAGCCACAAAGCAGCAGGGTCTTGGCTTTCCCCCTCCTTTTGAATCAAGTTTGCAAAGTCCAGTAATAAAAAGTATCGTGCAGGGGCTTCCTTTGATTTAAGGGCTGCTCAGGGAGGGCCTGGACTCAGCACCAGAGATCGCAGCTGTTTACTTAAGCAAATGAATGGAACTTTAGTAGAAACAGCTCATAAACAAATCCTTCAGGAGGTCATGCCAGGCTCCCCAGGACCTGAGGTGTTGGGTCTGACAGACAGGATCATGAAGGCCCCACATGCTCTCTGGAGTCTCCAGGGTTCGGAATGTCATCTGAGAAGCCAAGGGGGGTTGTGGGGGTGCTTTATTTACTTATACCCTGCAAAGGAGAGGCAGCCAGGGGACAGGACCAACTAGGGGAAAGCAGCACCCCATGGTGCGGAGTTGGGTCCAGGCTGTTTTTCTCAGACCATGGATCTGTTCTCTGTGCTGCCACATTCTCCCTTGAGGCCATGGAGGGGAGAGAAGGCAGTAAAACACAGACAAGCCTGCCAGGCAACTTTACCATCATAATCCTCTAGACCTGGCCTGTGTCTAGGTTCACATATTCATATGCTGTTGAAAGATGACGCCCGGGTATCTGTCCATGAAGCCTCTGTGCCTGCCTCCCCTTCTGTGTAGATTGGCATTTCCTCAATCCCTAAGACTTCAGGGTCCGGTTCAGGAACTGTGCCCTTCATCTTTCCTTCATTTACCTTCTGCCGTGTTTCGGATTGTTCCTCCAAAGTTCATTTGTTCAAATGTTCATCTGTAAATTCCAACCTTGATGGTGTGTAGATGTGAGACATAAAAGCAGAGTTGATTTGGATTAGATGACGTCCTTGGGACGAGGTCCCTAAAGGGCTTCAGTTGCCTTGTAAGAACAAGGAGAGATTGGAGTCAGTATACTTGCTCTCTTACTGATGCCCTCTATCACACCATGCCAGAGTCACGTGCTCCCAAACACTGAGCCCACACTCTTGGACTCCCCAGCCTCTGGGGCTGAGCACTGAATAACTTTTTTTTTGTTCAAAAATGACACTGCCCATGACACTCAGTTACAATGACAGAAAATAGACTGAGATGGCCATTCCATTCAAACTGAACCATTGCCTTTATCTTCCTTAAAAGATGTGTTAGGACTCACAGGCTTTGGATGCCGTCATAAGCCACAATCTAATACTCTGTGGGTCTGGGAATCATTCAGTTTTCCCAGCATGCTTTGCCAGCCAAACTATCCAGTACAAATGTATCACACAGAGGAGTTCAGCATTGTCGTCCAACTCTGGTACCATCAGGGTTGCTGGCTGCGATACCTCTATCACCACTTCCCGTACACACCGAAAGGGAAGTTGGCAGGGTTTTAGCAAGATAGGTATACTTCGAGGCATTCTTCTATTTCTTCTGCCTGTCAGAGCAAGGTGGGGAGCCCTGGATGACGCAACAATGGCTTATAGCTTTCCCTGGTGGTGTATTTACTAAAGCGGTTTTACTAATGGGCTGTTTACAGTCATTTCCTTTCACAGCTGGCCCCAGAGTGAAATGAAAACAAAAAAATGATACCCAGGGGTTTATCAATTTTTCTCTCTTATAAACTGTTAGTGGTTCTCAGCAGGCGAGGTTCACAATGCCCAGTTTATAGCTTCTTTCAGCTGCAGTGTCTGCCTACACTGACTCACTGCATGGAAAAAAACCAGCTCTCCCAGGACCCGAGTCTGGTACCCCTTGCTGAGACTGGCAACATCTCTGCTGCATCTGTGGGGTAGTTGGAGGTGGCAGCTCTCAGGATTGTGAAGGGGGAGATGAGGACAAGATCCTCAAGTGGCTGTGTGGCAGTGGTTCTCAACCTGTGTGCTGCGACTCCTTTGGGAGGTCGAGTGACTTTTTCACAGAGGTCATCTAAGACCTTCAGAAGAAAACGCAGACGTTTACACTACAAATCCTAACAGTCTCATATTTACAGTCATGAAGTGGCCATGAGAGTACTTTTGTAGTTGAGGGGTCATCACAACATGAGGAACTATATTAAAGGGTCTCAGCCTTAGGAAGGTTGAGCACCACTGCTGTATGGAATCCCTAACAGGCAGAAGGACTTTGTTCCCCTGACATATATTTCTTTGTTTCTTTTCAACTATTTTAGGAAGAACAGCCACCTCTCCTTTGACATTTTATGTGTAGGACGTAAGGAACAACCTGGCCACCAAAGAGGCACCGAACAAACACACAAGCCAACTGCGGAGGCCAATGGAGCCAGAGAACAAGGGCAGAGTCACACAGATTTCTTCACCGATCACAAGGGAAGGTCAAAGCCATACTCCATGGGGACCTCTGGAATGTTCTTCCCTACTAAGCCATCGCTCTAGGTTTTGATGGGCGACAGGAAGGAGCTGTGAGACACTATTCTCTGGTGTTGTCATAGCAATAGAACAGTAACTAAGAAACAGCCTTAAAATTTAAAAAGCATGATTGTCACCACTTCACCGAGGTGAGGAGCTTCGGCACACAAAGGTGATGCCCTTCCAAGACTGTGCAGACATAAAGTGCCAGAACCTTGGCCTGCAGACAGAGAATCCAGCTACAGGCCCAGTGCTTCGAAAACTAAAGGGAAACTGTCCATCTTCCTTATAGATTTTTCTGAAGAATTTCTGAAAGATTAGCAAGAAATTTCCAAACTCGATGAGAAGCAAATGATGATGATCCTGACAGCCTTCGGTCTCCCCTGTGTTGCTACTTGAACCATAAATGTCACAGTCACGTCTTTGTTAGGGCTTCTATTGCTGTCCTCAAACAGCATGACCAGATACAACTTGGAGAGGAAGGGTTTTATTTCTGCTTACAGTTCTCAGGTGACACTCCATCACTGAGGGACGTCAAGATAGGAACTCAAGGCAGGAACTGAAGCTGCAGCCATGGAGGAGCGCTGACCGCTGGCTTGCTCCTCGTGGCTCTCTCAGCCTGCCTTCTCCCAGCACACAGCGCCCCAAGCCAGCGGGGACGAGGGTGGGGGTGGCCCACCCACAGTGAAATGAGCTCTGCTCTATCAATTATTGAGACCATGTTTCACAGGCATAACCACAGACCAATCTAGTGGGGGCATTTTTCTCAGATGATGTTCCCTCTATCCCAAACGACTCTAGCTTGTGTTAAGTTGACATAAAACTAGCCAGCCCACTGATGAAGCTACTTTGAGAGCAATCTGTTTTACATACTCAAAGTGGAAATAAGCTAGGCGTGTATGCTAACCAGAGCCAGACGGTCTCATCTGTGAGTTCTATGTGTGCAGATGCATCCATCTGCAGAACAGAAGCATTGAGAAAAAGGAAATTGTGCCTAGGCTAACAATGGCCAGATTATCTATTGCCATTATCCCTTAAAAGAAGTAGTGCAATGAAAACTATAACATATGTATTATATTAACTATTACAAATAACCTAGAAATAATGTAAAGTGTTCAGAAGGATGTGCATGGGCTAGACATAAATACTGTGGTTTTTAAAACTGGGACTTGAGTATCTGTGCATAATGATATCAACAGGGGTTCAAGCCTAAATCCCAAGGTCCTGAGTAACAATTGTACGTATTTGTATACAAGAATATTTACTGCAGAATTGCCATAAATACATAAAATAGACAATAAATGTCTAGTCAAGGTCAGGTGAGGTGGCACATACATATAATCTTTACACTTGAGAGGTGGAGTCAGGAGGATCAGGAGTTCAAGACCATCCTCGGTTATATAGTGAGTTCAAAGCTGGACTGAACTACATATGACAGGTCTTAAAACAAAACAAAAAAAAATTTTAAATCCAGCCATAAAGAAGTGAAATAAAGTATGATACATCTCTACTACAAAATACTGTGTAACAGTCAAAATGAACATGCGTCAGAAAAGTCACTGAGATATGTTTTCAAATGAATAAATCAAATATGCAAAATCTGACCCTAATTATATTTTAAGGGATTAATGTATGTGTGTGTGTGTGTGTGTTTGTGTGTACGGATGGATGCACAAGAAAAAAGCTAAAGGAGCTTGATGCAATTTGTTGACAGCAAAGACTTCTGGGAAACATAGTGCCATTTATCTCTGAGGAAGAAAGCGATGGGTTTTTGGAGTGTCCTCTATGTAATTTTGTATTATCTCACACTGACATAAAAAGAATATATTTGGGCCTTCTGCCATGCCACACATTATCATGGGTGAGCTGAGGACACACAAAGGCCAGCCTGCCGCTACACAGTACAGGTGGCCTGTAGACACGCAGAGGCCTGCTCACTGCCATACCACATGGTGTGGGTGAGGGAAGACACCCAGAAGCCTACCTACAGCCAATTCATGGTGGCACGGGAGCTCGGAGGACTCCCAGAGGCCCACTATCCAGGTGGCCCACCCCCAGCTGGAGCCAGTACAACGCACAAGTATGTGGTGGAGAAATGGGAAAGAGAAGAGAAACCATTTGAGCATTATTAAGAGAGGTAGAACTGGAGACATGAGGGTGGAGAGAAACAGCCTGTGTTGAGTAGCCCACTCCACCCCCCCGAGGCTGTGGTGAAATCACAGCCCGTGCTGTCAGTGAGCGCCACGTCTGGGTCCATGGGCATGCAGCAGCAGAGGTCAGTGTTGACGTTTGTGGCTCATATTACCCCTAATGACCTTGGGCACATCCCTGATCTGGGCAGCCACCTGGAACCACATAGATGTCCAAGGCTGCGTAGAGCTGGCCCTGCCCCTCACCAGCTGCAGTGCTGAGGAGAGCAGGCCCCACACTTCAACTGGGCAGCACAGTAGAACTGACTCTGGTGGTGTACGTGTGGATGAGCCAGCCCCAAGGGCACGAGAACAGGAAAGCTGCCCTTGCCTCTTGCCTGCTGCAGCACTGAGTGAGCTGGCCGGAGCAGTGCTGGAGAGCTCGTCCTGGTGGTGTGGATGTGGGAGAGTTGGCGGGCTGATCAACTCAGCTACCACCGAGGCCCAGATCCAGGGCTTTGAGTTGGGCCACCCCGACATCTACCCCATCTATGAACTGCTGGAGATGTGAAAGGGCCAGTCCTGCAGATCTAAAGCTACAGGATCTCCAGGATACAGAGCAACAACAGGCTATCTGGCAGAAGCCAGAGGCCTTGAATCACACCGATGACCCATTACAATGAACATTTGCAGGTAAAGATGTGTGGACAAAAGGGTACAGTGTGGGACACATTGTGATACTCTACAGCTTCCGTGAGGAGATGTTTTTCACTCTTTGTTTTTGTTTATTATTTTTTGTTTTATTTTGAGAGAGTTTCAAGGGCAGAGGGCAGATTTGAAGGGATCCCGGGGAGATGAGTCGGATTGGGGTGCACAAAGAATCAATAAAAAGTTTATCAAAAAAAAAAGAACACATTTGAAAATATAGACAAATGTTATTAGATAGTAAAAAAACCAAATGTTAATTTCAAAGACAGAACCTAGAAAAGAGAAATTCCATCTGACTATATAATGCATTTAAGCGCAAATGCAAAAAGCTGTACTACACTGTCTTGCAGAAGGATGGCAGCTAGGCCTGGGGAGGTGGCTCCTTCAACAAAGTGTGGGCCATTCAAGAGCTGAGTTCAGGTTTTCATCACCCACATAAAAACCAGGATGAGTGGGCAGCAACTGTAACCCCAGTATTAGTAGGCTTAAGGTGGGGAGACCAAGCAATCCTTAGAACTCGTCGGCCAGCTAGCCTAGCTCCTCAGCAAACTCCAGGGTCACCGAAACATGATTTTCTCAAAATAGAAGACCAAGAGCAATCAGGGGAGACATTTGAATATGACCTCTAACCTCTCTACATTCATATATGTGCATGTAATGCACACCAGAAGCAAACAAACAAAACAGAGTGTGGGGCTAGAAAAGAAATGAGTGTGGAATTGCTCACTCCTTTGAACACTGACACCAGTCCCTAATAAAGTGGGGGAATGAGTCCTGTGTAACACTATCATCAGAATTAACAAGAATTGCTTCATAAGAGGTGTGCCCTGTAACCTGTGTGGCAGTCGGAAGGAGAACAGCCCCATAGGCTCATGTATTTAGAGTTTTGGCTCCCAGCTGATGGACTGCTGAGGAAGGACTGGGAGGTGTGGCCTTGTCAGAGGAGGTGTGTCTCTGCGGGAGGGCTTCGGGTTTCAAACCGGCCACTCCAGGCCCAGGCTTAATCTTTTTCTCTGCCTGAAGGTCAAGATGTAAGCTCTTATCTACAGCTCCAGCACCATGCCTGCCTGCCTCCTGCCACACTCCGTCCCATGATGGTCAGGGACTAACTCCCTGGAAGTGTAATCAAGACTCCAACTAAATGCTTTCTTATGTAAGTTGCCCTGGTCATGGTGTCTCTGCACAGCAATAGAACAGTGCTGAGATAGCCTGCCCTAGAGACTCAGTGTCTTCCTCAGAAAATAGGGGGTAGCAGTTAGAACAGGACCATATATCTGTGTCAGAAGGGTAGATATACAGTGTGTGTGTGTGTGTGTGTGTGTGTGTGTGTGTGTGTTAGAAGGGTATATATACAGTGTGCATGTGTGTGTTAGAAGGGTATATATACAGTGTGTGTGTGTGTGTGTGTGTGTGTGTGTGTGTGTGTGTGTGTGTG
>OU015755.1:93424785-93453093 GCA_907169655.1 Acomys percivali | reverse complement strand
GTGTGTGTGTGTGTGTGTGTGTGTGTGTGTGTGTGTGTGTGTGTGTGTGTTAGAAGAGTATGTATACAGTGTGGGTGCCACAGCTCAAAATCTCTGTGACTTAAAAAAAAAGTACAATTTTTCCTATGGTCCATTTACTTGCCAGTAACATACTGATAGAATGGTGCAGATGGCTTCTGTGAGGTTTGTTACATAAATAGTCTGAACTGTGTCTAGGCAAAGCTTAAGGCTGGACAAGCATTAGGTACTATTTATAATGATGGTCTATACACTCTAGGGACTGAGCAAAGGACTCACACATCAGGAATCTGATATGCATTTTCATTTGCAGAGCATATATCCCAGTATCCACTGTATCCCAGTATTCATTTCCCAGTAGAAGCACAGGTTATTGGGAATGGCTGGAAGATGTACAGAAGCCATAGCATAGGCCAGGATACCCAGTATGTGCACTCAAATCAGGTGGCTGCCCAGAGGCACAAACATGGCCGAGCCAAAGGGGATAAAGCTATTCGCTGGAATTTGGAGACCCAACCTGAAAAATCCCAGTTTGTTATACAGAATTAATGTTTAAAATGATGGTGTGTTGAACATTATTGGATTAAGGAAAATGTACCAGTAAAGTCACTTTCATCTGCTTCTTTTTGCTTCGTTTAGGTAGCTACTAGAATATGTCAGATTAGGTTATGGTTGGACAGCATCAGGCTGCAAGCTACATGCTCTGTCAAATACACCCGTCACATTTCCAAAACACTTTCACCTATTTTTTTTAAGTTCCTGGGGAGATAAGTAAGGACAGAATGCTTTCATCGTTACAAAGATGAACAGACTGAGAACTGATGTGACTTGTCCAAAGGCTTTTTCCATGGAACATTTTCCTATATGGGAAAAACTTTTAAATAGAGCAGAAGATCCCATAACAACAGCAACTTTTGTTTTAAACCATACTTCCTCCCACCATTCAAAGGCAAGGCAAATGTAGTTGTGTGTGTCTGTGTGTGTGTGTGTGTGTGTATGTGTGTGTGTGTGTGTGTGTGTGTGTGTCCCAGTCAACTTGGCACAGCCTAGAGCCATCAGAGGACACCTAGATTGGCTTGAGCTTTGGGCATGCCTACGAGGGATTGCTTTGATTGTTAATCAGTGCAGAAGGACCCAGCCCACTATCGGCAGCACAATCCCTAGGCAGGTGATCCTGAGCCACATAAGGAAGCTAGCTAAGCATTAGATATTGTGTGAGCCATCAGCTTCTACGCTCCTCCGTGGCTTCTGTTTCACTTCCTTGGCTGTGAGTGAAGCCGTGGTTGGAGGTAATGCTCTGTGAATGGTAAACAAGCAGATCAGCATTCAGGTTCCTGCCTTGAGTGCCTGCCTTGACTTCCCTCACTGTTGTCCTGTGGCCTGGAAGGGTAAGCCAAATGACACCCTGACCCCCGCAATTACTTTTAAAGGTCAGGATGTTTAACACAGCCACAGAATGAATACTATATATAACACACCACACACACACACACACACACACACACACACACACACACACAACACATTTGTGTATTGGTATTAATTTATAATTGGTGATATTGGTTTTCTCATTGACATCTACATAACAACCCTGAGAGTGACTAGCCATCTCAGCACAATCCCAGCTCAAAGAAAAAAGATGTTGGGAGGTTGTGGGGTGGCGAGAAGAGGCAGACAGACAAGGTTCTCTGGTCAAAGTTTCTCCCACAACAATGGAGGAGTGCTATGCATCTTTAACAGTAAAAGGGGTCCAGTAGGAAATGGGGATTAAATCACCAGGGTACTCAGAGGGTGGATGAAAGCACCAAGGAGAAAGAGAAACATGCACCTGGATAAAAAGGCGATTGCTCCCTATTTTAAAAGAGGGTTGGGACTTGAGTCAGCCCTCAGTCTTCAGTACAACCCCTTCCTCTGTGTTTCATGTGTCTCTGGTACACTGATCTGAGCCATTCTCCTTCTATGTCACTTTCAGCCCTGCATCTTTGTTTATCTGAACATTGGCCTTTCATTCTTGAGACAAAGGAACCATGCCAGTTGTCTTCCTATCTCTCCCTCCAGTGGCCTCCCAAGAGCAGGTGCTTTATGAAACTTTCATTAGAATTCTAGACCAGTGGCAAGAGGCACAGTCCTGTTATGATTTCAAGTCCACAAGGCTGCCTCGTCCCCAGGTCGTATTGAAAACCATCTCGCTTTAAGAGATCACTGGGCAGAATGGTGCTCCACTGCTGTGAGAGCTGGGGGAGCATGAGGCATGATAGACAGGTGCTATCACTTCTGAATGCCAGCAATGAAAGAGTAATTGGAGATGACTGATCTTCAGGAAGGGAGCTGGGCTCATGCTCATGATAAATGGCAGGCAACGGAAAGGTTGATGATGAATGAATTGGGATTAGCCTTGCAAGCATGATGGAGCAAGGCTTTCTATACCTGACACTTAAAATCATTATTCTTGCTTAACATCTGCCATGATTCATCATCCCAGTCCTAGGTTTGCTCGGAGAACACTGTCTGGATCTCAGCCTGAGGCCCGGTTTTAGCCTATATTCTATCATCAAAGGGTGTGTCGATGGCTGTCTTTCCAGTGGACATCCTCCAAAGCAGGAACTATCTGGTTAATTTTGGGGTAAGTGGAAACATCAGGATTTCTACAGAGAAGCGGGATGAGGAGAAGACAGAAAGACACTGAACTGAGAAGGTCCACACGCAAGTTGTACATTGTAGACTGACTTTATTTATTTATTTAAAATGTAATTAGATCACTTCTCCCCTTCCTCTCTTCCCTCCCGTCCTTCCCATGTCCAACATGTGACCATCTTCCCAAATCACTGCCTTCTTTTCTATAATCATTGTTGTTTATACATATACATAAAAATGACTTGACATGAAAATGCCATCTGCTGCATCCCTTAAATGTCACCCCCATGTTTCATCCCTAGAGAAGACTACTACTCTGCTCTCCCTCCTTCCCTCCCTCCCTCTCTCTCTCTCTCTCTCTCTCTCTCTCTCTCTCTCTCTCTCTCTCTGTCTCCACAGTTGTTAATTGCTTGCATCTTTTTAGCTAGGAGTGAGTGTCTCCTTAAGAGTCCCTCCATTTGGAGATGGTGGACTGATTTTCACTTTATTCATTTTGGTATTTTAAAGTAGAGATTATGGAGAAGAACTAAATCTGTGGTGAGCCATTCCTGGCACCAAGAAAGTCCCTAAAATTCTTTGCCTGTAGCTATTGGAGGTTAGGGTTGACATTCTAGCTTGCCTACAGATGAACTAGCATTGAAACGAGAGGGGAAATTTCACTGATATGCACTCACTATGTTTATGCAGACAAATAAATAAAAGGGGACTTGGAGGGGCCTGAGCTCAGCTCACACTCCTGCAATGCATGCCTGGGTCTTCTGATTACTCCATTTGCTCCCTGAATGAATCTGGGTCATTTACCTTTTTTTTTTTTTCTTTTAATTTCGCATCCCATTTTTAGTTACAACTTTTAAAAAATGGTGCTGTTTCCAAGCTGTGTTCCAAGAGGTTTCTGTGTTAAGATTTCTGATATTGAAGTGTTGACCGTCAGCACCTTGAGGTTAAGAATTCTTCCAGATTCTATTTGGAGTTTTACCCTAATTCTCCACATAGCAAAGCCAGCCTCCTATTTGAAAAATAAAATCACCTGTGTTCTTGCTGTTTCTTAGTCAAATAATGCTTTTGACTTGATTCTAAGGAATCCCTTCATCTCTCTTCTATTGAAGCCATTTTATTGTATTACAGCCTTCCAAGAAAACAAACAGAGGCAGCCTGCTCCATATCATCACAGGCCTTACAGAAAGAAGATACAGCAATGCCAGGTTCTCCTTTTTTTTTTTCTCCTTCCTGTTCATCACTGGGCTGGAGGATTGTGGGGCTAATTGAAGTCTGTTTCATTTTTCTGCCATTGATGTGGGTTTTAGCTCAAGTGGAATGAAACATATCATGTCTGAAGGGAGATTACTTTTACAAATTAAACCAATGTATCTTACTGAGCTCTATTTCCAGAAATGTGACCTTATTATACTTCATAATTAAAGATGGGAGCAATAAAGACATGCCAGCCAACATGCTTTCTAATAATGCCTGCTGGATTTGAATTAAATTTGCTGTTGACCATTAAAGCACCACAGGGTACTCTGTGGGGAACCAGAAAGCAAAACTCCCTATTGATCAGTCCCTCCATTCCAGGTGAAACATCAGCCCTCCTTCTTAGTAAGTGAAAGAATCTCCAGGATCCACTGGGGCTGCAGAGCAAAGAGCAGGTAAGAAAGGCTCACATCTTGTTGTCCTGGTACATTTCAGAGAACTGATGCAGGAAAGAGGAAGGACTCAGGCAAGGGTGTAGGCAGGCAGGGGCAAGGAAAGGCATGCACAGACTTGGTGCACCAGACTTGGTGGAAGAGAATGGGGGGGGGGGGGGGGACAGAGTCACAGCAGAAGAGAGGTCTGGAGTTTGGTTCTTAGCACCCAATGCAGGCAACAAAATGGTCTGTATCTCTAGGATATCGGACACCTCTGACCTCACTGATTACCTGCATTCATGTGCATACATCCACATGCAGACACACATATGCACACATAATTAAAAATAATAATGGATCCTTTTGAAAGGCTAAGTTATAAAACTAAGTAACAATATTTTTCAAGTTATCAGAATACCCATATACTCAAACAACAAACAAATCCCATAAGAAAAATATGGATTTTTTTTTTAGCACCTATAAGGCCACTTAAGAGGGCTGAGGTTTTAGGATCACTATCAGTATGAGGTCAGTCCGTGTGCCTCAGGCCTCCTGCAGCCACAAAATCTCCAAAACAAGCAAGCAACAAAACTTTCTTCCTAAATCAAAAAGTAAAAAATATGACCAATATGCTGTACACAGACACACACCTGTAATTCCAACACTCAGGAGGCTGGGACTGCACTGAAAGTTCAAGGCCAGTGTGGGCTACACACTTTGAAGCTGCCTCAGTGACTCCCACTCCCAAGAAAAGAAAACTCAAGTCTTAATAGAAAGAAGGTTATAGAACCAGAACATGCTTTCTTACATAAGTGAGTTGCACTAGCTCTTTAAATCAAGTCAGTAAAAGATCTGGCTCATGACACAAACCCCAACTTCCCTGAATAAAGAAAACAAAAAGCAAGAATTGGAGACTGGAGAAATGGCTCAATGGTCAGGGTCACTGGCCGCTGCCCTTTCAGAGGCCCTGAGCCCATTTCCTAGCACCCATATGTCGGCTTGCAGCCACATGTAACTCCAGCCCCATGGGATCTAATGCCCTCTTCTTGACTCCTTGGGCACTTGGGCAAGTCCCAAGATTCGCTATCAGCAAACCCAGCTCTGAGTTAGTGGTACAAGCACAAAGGACAGCAGGCTCGACACTCAAGAAGTTTCCATTTGAGTTTCATGTCCCTTTTGCAGGTTGCCGGACATCAGATGATCCTCCTTTCTCTGCCTGTTTGATTTCTATTCAATCCTTCTAAAGAGTTCATGGAGCCAGTCCACATTAGGAAAGGCACTCTGCCCTCCTCAGTCCACTCATTCAGATATTAATCTGACCCCCAAGAGCTTTTCAGATTCATGCAGAATAATGTGAGACTAAGTATCTGGACATTGAATTGACACAGAAAATTAACTGTGAACAATGTTATGAGCAAATAGTGGCTAAAGACAAACAAAAACAAAATAAAACAAAACAAAACAAGGCGGTGGTGGTATATACCTTATAATCCCAGCACTTGAGAGGCAGAGGTGGGTGGATCTCTGTGAGTTTGAAGCCAGCCTGGTCTATAGAGTTAGTCCAGGACAGTCAGGGCTACACCGATGGGAAGGAACTACTAGGGAACAGATAGATGCAGACCAGAGCAGTGTGAAGGTGCAAAGCAACTGAAGGAGCCTTCCTTCAGCCCCACTGGTGTGTATTGGCTGGGGTGAGGGGTGGCAGGTGAGAACTGATGGGTAATATACAGCCTGCACAGAGTGGCATGAGAGATGCTTGTGCAGTCGATAACGATTGAAGACAAGAGCATAATGGGTTGTAACAGTTCTTTGTCCATGTAAAGTTACACATCACTCTTTAGACACTAGTGTAGCATGAATGAAAAGCCCCTTAACATGCTGTTCGGCCTTGTCAATGCTTGTGTGAGGCACATCTCACAAGACATCACAGGAGCCCAGCTTGAGTCTCCTGTGATGATACGATGGTGCTGATCCCACCGCCAGTGCAGGCAAGGTCAATGACATCAAGTTGACCCAGCGTCCCTTTACAACAAGCTATCCTAGTTTTTTCCCATGAGACCATCCATCCAGGAGCTAGAGGTATAACGGGCTACCAATTCAGCATTCAGATGATAGTTTCCAAAACAAGCCCACCAAGTGGCATCACCAAAGAAAGTGGTCCCCTACTCTGGGTGATATAAAGGTCACCCACAAAGCTTTCAAGACCCATCAATCAGAGTTCCACATCTAGAGATTTCAATCTCCCTGCCTCGAGCTCAGGCATCATTGTGTGCAGAAACCAGTACCCCAAAATGATTCCATCAGCAAGCAAAGTTGTGAACAATCCCTCTGAGGAAAAAGAAGAATCCAGACCGAAGCTTAAAGTAGTCTTCATTAGACATTACTCCCACAGAGGCCAGGGGAGAAGAGCAAGGCCAGAGACACAGGACTTTGAAAAGCAGCAAAAAAGCAGCAAGGTCAATGGTATCAGATGCCACTGACCAGGTCAGAGGAGACCAGAGAAGCAACTACACACATTTGGCAGCACAAAGGATGCTTAGAACCTTAACCCTGCTTTTGCCAGATGGTAGAGCTGGAGATCAGATCAAGTGGCATCAGGCACTGTGGGCAAACTATTCTGAATCTTGTCCTGGAGAGGTGGATGTCAAAGACACGGTGTCTGTTACTGGATGTGTGGAGAATGCCATGGCTCTTATGGGCAGATGGGAATCCAGCTGAATAGAACTTTATGACAAACAAGAAAGGTGTGGCACCTGCAGCATGATGTCCCTGACAAAGCAAGAGGAGGTGGAGTCAGACAGAAAGTAGCACAGTGGGCCTTTGATGAAAGCAAGGACTCCTCTTCCTTCAAAACTAGATGGAAAATACAGAACATTTAAGCCAAGTAACACGGATTTTGAATTTAAGGGTAGAAAGATGACAGAGTTTCCATCTAATGACTACCAGAAATATTTTTATCATTGATATCATAAAATAAGTTTTATATTGAAAACTTAGTCACCTTATTGTCATGGACCTGTTTTCATGTAAATAAGCACATATCATAGTCATCTCCTTCTAAGTGCTGTGTAGTGGTCTTTCTATATCAGCACATGAGTTATTTAATCAATATTATTGGGGAGAAAACATAGATTTACCCTATAATATTTTTGGTGGTAAATTTCTTTTACACACCTTTCTTCTTACTTGTGTTACTATAGATTTATAAATGTGAGATTTTTATCTTAAAAAGGCATACCATTCTTCTTTAATGTATGCTTAGAGTTATCCAAAGAAATAAAACCAATTGTAGAAAGAGGGGAATAAATGGAGAATGGATTGTAAGAATGAACTTATGAGACTGTGGAAAATGAACTCTCCCATAGTTTTCAAAAAACTAGAAAATCAGGGAATTTGGCGATGTCATTAAGTCTGAAAGCTAACAATCAAGAGACTTGATGAATCTGGGGACCATAGGCACCTCTGATGTAAGTCCCAGAGTTTGAAGGCTGGAGAATCACTTCTCTACTGGCCAAGGGCACACAGCCCAGAGAGAACGGACACACGGTTTCCCTTCCTCTGTCCTTTTGTTCTAGCTTGTGCTCAAAAGATGGGGTGAACTTGGCCATTGGTGAACATAACTTTTCATTCACCAGTGCATGTATCCAAATATCTTCAAACCCACCCAGAAAGGGCGATTTATCAACCATCTGATGTCTTCCTTTGCTCTCTGACGCTATGATAAACACAACAGTCAGAAGCAACTTGGCTTCCAGGTTATAGTCCACCATCAAGGGGAGCCAGACAGCAGCTGAAGCAAACACCATAGTGAACTGCTGTTCTCTGTTTTTTTCTGCAGCCTGTGCTTTCTGTACAGCCCAGGCTCTCCCACATCAACCATTAATAATAATATTTTTTTTAATGCCTACAGGCCAGTCTGATGAAGGCAGTCCCTCAGTTGAGGTCCCCTTTCTCAGGTGACTCTAGTTTGTTTCAATTTGACAAAAACTCACCAGCAGCAAATCTGGGCACCCCCAAGCCTACTCAAGCTGGGGGATAAAATCAGCCACCATAATTGTTCATCTATTTGTATTTTCCAAATACTTTTATTTTGCCTCTGCACAGCCAGGATTTTGCTTTATAGGAAGCCAAGGATAGAATTGTCTCTTTCTTTCAACATTGTATACTAGGGAAAATGTTTGCCTTTGATACAGCTTTGTTCTAATGCGCCTTCTTTAATGTGTTACATTCTCACAGCATATTAAGCAATTGGTTGTCCTTCATGTGAAATTTATATTAATTACGTTCTTTGAAAGGAAGCTTCTCCTTTTTCTGCCAATGCAATTGCCAACAAGGAGCTATTTGGACAGGCCTATTGGGAGGGGGGAAGGGGGGAAACTACTAGAAGCTGAAAATCATCCTAGTTTAAATTCCCATTAAGATTCATTCCCAGCACATGTGTCTCCGATACACACACTTCTTGGTCCTCTCAGTCCTCTGTCTGTTATTGTTGGTCGCGCTTGTGAACCTCTTGACTCTCAAAGACTGATCTTGAATCCTTTAAAGATAGGACTTGTGCCAGGCTCAACTCAAATGCTCTTGGCTCCCTTCTGAGCAAAAACAGTTCTCAGTTCTTGACATGGCACTCAATCACTGAATTCTCCCTGGCCCCAAACACCAAAGATTCCTCTGTGGAGGGATGCCATCTTTCTCAGTGCCCTGTGTGAATCACAGGATGATTACCTCTTGATCTAAAGCCCTTTGCTGTCAAGGCCACTGAAAGACCCAACAGCTGTTTCTAATGTTGAGGATCAGGGGTCTCTTTAAAATATAAATCCGACAATGTTTTCTTACTGGGTGTAGCCCTGCAGTGACTGTCCTTTGCTGTGGGAATAGGCAGTCTCCTATAGAGGCCTCCAATAGTCCTCCTGTCTGATATATTGGTCACCACAAAACCCTTGAAGTTTCTCAAGCAAGCATAGCTTTGTTGCCTGCTTACAAGAGAAGGTTCTAACATTCCTCTTTGCCAGGTTAGCCATACACCCATCACCTCTCATTCTTGATATAACTGTCACCTCTTTAGAGACACTTCTTCTATTCTAAACAGGTGGAATCCCCCTGCTGTGGGGTCTCCTAGTACCATGTGGGTCTCCATTGTAGGCACTACTTCCATCTAGAAGCTCACATTTCAAGCTTGTCTCTTTCTGGAGTATGTTTCTGCAGTACCAGAATGCCTCGTTTCCTTCACCATTAACTGTCCATCACCAAGTATGGTGCCCAAGAAACGTTGAAGGGAAGAGTCAGCAGACAGATGGCAAACACTGAGAACTGACATAGAGAAGGATGCGCACGGGACTGGCGTCACAGTGGGGCATAGGAGAAGTAGGGGTAATAGGTCTTATCAGTCTATCTTTCTTAATATGGCTATCCAGAAAGACTTCCATAAAGGAAAAAGCCTAATACAGCAGATATAACATACTGTGGTCATGTGTGTCTTAGACAGTCCACACTGAAACTTCAAGTGCTTCCTGGCTGTGAAAGAATATTAACAACCCCACTAGTTTGCACTGGGATGTCCAGATGATGTACCACTGGACCAGCGGTACAAAGCTGTGCTTCTGTGCACAAAGCCTGGGCTCAATCTATTCAACAAAACAACAACAATAATAATAACTGAACAAAAGGATGAAGAAGAACACCAATAACACCCACCACCAATCTACTAAGAGTTGTAAGCAATGATGAGGTCTAGATTAAGAAGTAAAATCTGACCCCTTGAATTCGCAGTCAGTGCTCCCTACCCATTGCACTTTCTACAAGTAATAATAACAGTTATTCTTGTCCACTGTCTGTTACAACCAGTTCCTGACTCGCTGAAAATCCAGCACATCAAAGGAGTCTGTGACATGCCTGGTTGTCTCTATTTCTGAACTGGCTTACTGTCCTGTCCTTCACCACCCATGGCTGCACGGCAGTTAGCTCTGATGGAGGCATGCAATCCAGGGCTCTCATTCTTCCTTTACTTCTTTCTCTTAACTAATGAAGCCTCATGTCCTTGTGGGGCCTTGTTTCTACAAGGCCAGACACTTTCTTTTAACAGGACGTACTTGAAAAACAAGATATTTCCCTTTGTACTAAAAACAAATGGTGATGAATGTGCTTGTTGTAATTAATCTGTGGTGACAGATTAGCGGTGTGGTGGCAGTTTTTTTTTTTATTTTTTTTCACTGCTCTGGGATCCTTCCTTGATAGGACAGCTGGCGAGAAGGGACACCAAATTCAATTTGTTTCTCATTTGCATACATATGACAACCATCTGTGCTAATGGTGCTGCAATGTCTCCATTAGACCTAGTGTTAGCGTGTGGCTCTCCCAGGCTCCCACTAGACCTGGGAAAGGGAGAGGCTTAAACAGCATAAATATTTGCAGAGGAAAAGGGGTGGATTTGATGGAGCACAACCAGACATCACCCCTTCCACCAAAGGTTAGGCACTGAACTGGGCCTGCCCATCCTCTCTCTCCAGAGGAAGACAAGCTTCCTCGGAGAACTCTATCTCCCTCCATTGACAGTCTTAGCCTCTCCCTGCCAAAGACGCAATTAAATTACTTACACTCTATTTCCTTTCATCCATTTACTCAAACGAGTTTCACTTTGACGGCAACCAAATTTCTTAAATGACTCTACTTGTTCTAAAAATACTCATGGACTATCTGCTAATCTCAGACCCCATTCTAGGTAGAATAGAGAAATGTGTTGAGTGTTGTGGGTTTGTGTGGTGCGGTCAATGGCAGTGACAAATAAATGAGGAAATTTCCATGTGGTCTCAATTTCTCGTGGCATCAGCTCCTAAGTGGAGAGTCAAGGCAGGATGAAGGAGGTGTGGAAGAGATGACAAGGAGTGGCTGAATTAGAGCCCTGTCAGAGAAGCCCTCTCTACATTAAACTGTCATCTGAATGACAAGGAGCAAGTGACAAACAGCAAAGGACAGCACACCATTCCAACATGGCTAATACCAGACCTTAATAGTGAGCTCAGTGAGTCAGGAGGGGGAAGGAGGCCAGAGGACCAGGGAGTAAGGAGAGTGAGAACATGAGAGTTTGCTAGGATTGTCATAGCACTACAGACCACACAATGAGTCTTTGTGCACCAGAAATGCTGAGTTATAGTTGAATTCTGGAGTCTCACAGCCCAAATTCCAAGGACCAGCATGGCTGAAAATACTGAATCAATCCTTCATTGCCTTTTCTACCATCTGGAGTTTGCTGGCAATCTCCAGTGGCCTTTACTTACTGATGTGTGACTTCCTTCTCTGCCTCTGTCCTCACATGGGCCATCTTGGTTCATGTATCTCTGTGTTGCTCTCATCTTATAATAAAACCACTTTAAACAGATGAACCAGATGATGTACATCCGGCAAGACATCAGAGACTTCAATGCAAGAGCAACAGAAGATACCGAAAGAGTTATCACCATGGAGTGTCATTATCAAACTTGCATGTGGGTGGCATATAGAGACTGATGGGATGGTGGTCACTCACTCAGGAAGCTGTCTTTGGGACCTACCTGCCATGATGGCTTAGCTTGAGGAGCTGAGAGGAAAATAGAGTGAAGAAAGAGGTTTAGATATTTAAAAGATGGCATCCACAAACTATAATATATTGGACATAGGTATTTGGGAGCTGAAAAGAATCATGTTTTGTTATAAAGAGTTGGCATAATAGTTCTTATTTGCTGAAAAAGGGATTGGGCGTGGGGAGGGGGCATGTTTGAGAGAGAAAATAAGATGCTACGTTTGGATAGATTAATTCAAGACATCCACTTGGAAACATACACTCGCCCATTTGTGTGTATGCATCAAGTGTTTGAAGAAAGGATTGGGATGCATACAAAAGTGGGAGCCATACTCTGAAAGATAGCCTTGAAGCCCATGGCTTGGGGGAGGGCACCTCTAGGAAGATGGTACAAAGAAGATGAGGGACATAAGAAAGGAGGCCACAAATGCTGAGTATCCCGAGGCCCCCTTTTCCTCTCCTCTCTATAACTTCACAAGAGGTCATTGTGCCCCATGGTAAGTGCCCTTCCCTGTTGTGGGTGGGCTTAGCTTAGTGGCACACCATGTGGGGCTGGCATGTTTGATTGATTCTCTGTAATGATGCCATGCTGTGCCCACATTTCATCTCTACTCCCCCTTTCTCTGCTTCTCCTTCATAGAGTCCATATTTTTACCTTTCTTATTCTAAGTCTTATTAGAGCAGTGGATGGGAAGACTTGCCCAAATGAGCAATGGATGGGAAGAAAACATGTCCAATGCAATTACATATTGTACAACACACACACACACATACACACACACACACACACACACACACACACACACACACACATCCAAATGAACTGCAGGACATCAGCGACCAGAGAAGACAACTCTCTCTCTCTAACAGCTTTTGGCTTTGAACCCAAATAATCTCCTTTCTTTGGACTATCTATTCCTTTACAGTAAGGAAAAAAATACAGAAAGTATTCTAGATCTATTTCGACTATCAAAGTTATAGATCTGACATCTATTTCATCTTCAGACATCACTCAACTGATGTACAAATGAATAATTGAAAATTTCTTGAGCACGTGATTTGTAGCGCTAATACAACGATTACATGGGAGGACATGAAATTGCATGAGGATTCTTATAAGAATGCTCAATAGTGTTAGAAGATGATGATGGTTAAGACAGCTAACTCCAGGCTCTGGTGTAGTAGGTGCTTAATAAATGCCAGTTAGTATCACTGAGTATTGGGTAGACACACAGTCTGAGTGTGCATGAGGAGGGGCTGGGAGCAATCCATTTTAATGGGGAGACAGGAACATAAGTACTAAGGAGCATGGGGTCAGGAGCAGGGCGAGGCTCACAATGCCTCCAGAAGCATTCGATGGAGTGCTCTTTAATACCAAATTATCAGAGACAATTTGAGGATTTTCATTGGCTCAGAAATGCATCTCCCCTGAGCTCTGAAATAAATACTCACAAGGCTAAAGGTCAACTCATTAATCTCTCCCCTTGTCTGTTTGTTTGGGCATACAGATGCGCCATTGTTAAGGTAATTTGAGGAAGACATGGAGACCAGGAAAAAGTATGTGTTCCGACCCCCTTCAAAATTGTCACACGGTGTAAGGTGTGGGGCAAAGAAAATTTTAAATTGGATTTTCTGTTTTCAAAACATGTAATCAAAATAGTGACCTGGGTCTGTTCCTTTCCAGGGTTTGTTTATAAAACTCACTTTCTAACTGGCATTTGATCAGCTTCTCATTTCCAAACAGATTTTTATTTTGCTCAATTAGCCAAAACCTGTCAGGCAAGAGCATTGTTGCGTTCTTCCCCTGTCCTTCTGTGGCCACGCTGTTGGCTGCTCTCCACTGGTCCCTAACCCCTCCAGCCTTCCTGGGAGGCTGGTGAAGCTTCATTCTCAGAACTGCTGAAAGCAAAGAAAACAGACATGCGCCCATGAGACAGGGGTGGAAAAGTCCGCTTAAAACTACCCTCCCTGGACTCAGCAATCTTCTTTTTTAATTGCCAAGATGTCTCTGCATTTTGAACAAAATGACCTAACCTGGAGCTAAACCCCTCTCCTAGAGACCTTCTGGCAGGAAAGAGATGCCTTGGGAAATAGTGGCCTTGAGAAAGGTCACCTCCGAAGACAGCAGAAGCACACAGAAGATGGACCTTTGTCCTCGCATGTGGTAATAATGACAGGTAGAGTTCGGAGGAACCTCTGGGCTCCCATTTTCCAATATTCACACTTTTGTGACATTCTCTCTTTGCCCTGATCAGGTTCAGGGACTTCCTGAAACAATTTTAAGTTGTTTACTGTCTTGTTCAAGGAGGTTCTTACAGGATGGAATGTTCTGATCTCAGATAGAACTGTTACATAGCACTAGACTGTAGTCACTGGAGAGACAGGAGCCATGACATACTTCTAGCCAAGGGAATGAGACAATGCTAATAGATGTTAGTCTCATGACTAGATGGTCTGTGACAAAGCTTTTCCTGGAGACGGTACACACACATCTACCCACCTCAGCCAGGGAGCCTCTGACACACTAAAGTCCAGATACCACCAGAGCCCAACTTGGTGAGACAATGAAGTTTATTGGAGTTACTTAAAGAAATATGGATGGGAGGTTACTTACAAGACAGCTGCATAACCAAAGTGCACCCCAGCATGAGTGACATCTCACAAAACCTAGCAACACTCCATTGCCTGTAGCAGTTCAACAGATTAGGGTTTAAACTCAGTTGGTTTAAAACTCCTCCAGGCAGCTGGTCTGGGTCTCAGAGTCTTAGCAGGTGAGTTTAGTTAGTCTTTGAGGGACTTTGAGCCTTCGTTCCTAACTCTGGTAGGGAGGGTACTAGTGGATCTGATCAGGTTCAGGGACTTCCTGAAACAATTTTAAGTTGTTTTACTGTCTTGTTCAAGGAGCTTCTTACAGGATGGAATGTTCTGATCTCAGATAGAACTGTTACATAGCACTAGACTGTAGTCACCGGAGAGGCCCTGCTTACTACAGAAGAGAAGGCATTCAGGTTGCCATAAGGCTTTGGTGCTGCCTACAATCCACACTGGATTCTGAAGAACGCAGGTAGTCTCCCAGAACTGAGCAAATGCTAACAAAATAAAAAGATGGAGCTATCAGTCTCTAACCACAAAGACTTGAAGGGTGCTGGAACCTGGGGGCTCTGACGTCCCCTCATCCCCACTCAAGTCTTCAGGTGAAAATACATCTCGAGTGGTATCACAACTATACCCTCCTGGGGTACAAGGCAGAGACACCAGCTGAGGGACGCTTGCTGCCACTAGCTCATGCTAACATGTTACACACAACAGACAACTAACACAAGGCGTTCTGTTGGGCATGAGAGCCTTCTCAGGCTTCCTACTGTTATCCGTCAAGAAGAGACACCTGACCACCTAGAGGAAAATGAACGGCTTCTGATATATTCTTTTCCATCTTAAACTTCCTCTATATTTCCCACCCCATCATGACTTTCATTCTCAACCAATTGTCTTCTCCCTCCCTCATGGCTCTGCCGCCTGCTCCCTGATGACGTCACCCACTGTTCTCCCTGTTTTCAAACGTCAATCATTTCACTCAGAAATTTGGTGCCTTAGCACCATATTAGCCTATCTACCGTCTCAGACTATATTTGTGTGCTGACTAGTTTTATGTCAGCCTGACCCAGGAGAGGAGGGAGCCTCAACTGAGAGAACACCTCCATAAGCTCAGGCTGTAGGCAAGCCTGTAGACCATTTTCTTAATTAGTGATTGACGATGGGGCCAGCTCATTGTGAGTGACGTACCCCTGGGCATTTGCTCCTGGGTTCTATAAGAAAGCAGGCTGAGCAGGCTTTGAGGAGCAGGTCAGGAAGCAGCACCCCTCCACGGCCTCTGCATCAGCTCCTGCCTCCAGGTTCCTGTTCTGTTTGAGTTCCTGCCCTGGCTTCCTTCTATGCTGAACAGTAATATGGAGGCAGAGCAGAATAAACCCTTTCCTCCATGTCTGGGTTAGGGTTTTATTGCTGTGAAAAGATACCATGGCCAAGGCAACTCTTATAAAGAAAAACATTTCACTGGGGCTGGCTTACAGTTTCAGAGGTGTAGTCCATTATCATCATGGCAGGGAACATGGCAGCATGCAGGCAGACATGGTGCTGGGAGGTGGAGCTGAGAGCTCTAAATCTTGATTTGTAGGCAGCAAAAGGAAAGACTGTGTGCCATACTGGACTTAGTTTGAGCATAGGAGACCTCAAAGCCTGTCCCCACAGTGACACACTTCCTCCAACAAGGCCACGCCCCTTAATTGTACCACTCCCTATGGGCCAAGCAAACACATGAGTCTATAAGGGTCATGCCTGTTTAAACCACCACACTCGTCAAGTTGCTGAGGTAAAAGTGCTTCATCACAGAAATGGTAGCACGTACTAGAACAATTTGTAAAATGCATAAACAAAAATTCAATCTCAATTTTGAAGTTGCCAGGCAAAACAGCATTCTGGGAATGTTTTATTATCCTTAAATAATTAACATAGTCTCCCCCACCTCTCTGTTTCTCTGTCTCTCTTTGTGCACAAGTGTGTGTGTGTGCGTGCACATGCACATGCACACATGTGTGTGCTTGTGTGTGTGTGTGTGTGTGTGTGTGTGTGTAACCCCTCCACAAACTTACAGTTGAAAGTCAGAATAAGATTTAGTGCAAATTAGTACAAGAAAGCAAGTAAGTACTCACATCCCTTGCCCCACTAAGAACATACCTTACACACCAGTGTCTGTGAGACACAATAAACTGTGGTATATGCTTCTTCTATGTTCCTACACAATCTTTGCCACTTCTGTAAGCTATGCATTGTTTTCCAGCAGCAGAAGACCTTGTTAAATAATTGTATTTTCTCTATTTCTCACTAAGAGAAGGGCCTAAAACTGACTAACGCAAGACTTCCCTCTGAGGTGGGACTGGAGGGAGCACAGGCTCGTCAGGGTGCATTAGAAGCTTGAGTGCCCTCTGTTCTGGAGGATAGGTCTCATTTTCCAGGCCAAGCTGTGCAACGTTGTTAGCTTCTTTTAGAGGTGTGCCAGCATCGTACCACCAATGTCTCAAAGCAGCTTCAGTCAGAAAGTTCTGACTTCTGAGAAGCTGGTCCCCAGTGTTCAGTCTGAGGGCCTGAAAGATACCTCACCCTCCTTTCAGAACTATGGACATGGCCAGCTTGATGAGCATGTGTCTGTGATGTGCACGGGGCATTGCAGGGATGCCTGCTTTAGTGTCGGCTGTTGTCTTGAAATGCCTAAGAATTGAGCATCAAGAGACTTCACGTTTTCAGGCTGTACTGTCCTGAGCATATGATGTAGTTATGGCGCACATGACATAGGGAAGTTTCACACACACATGCGTGTGTGCGCGTGTGCGTGTGCGCATGCTCTCTCTCTCTCTCTCTCTCTCTCTCTCTCTCTCTCTCTCTCTCTCTCTCTCTCTCTCTCTTGTGTGTGATGCCTGGAGCTACTGCAGTTATCTTGAGGGAAAAAGCAAAATATGCCAAGACTTGCATCTCAACGATGCTGCTGAGCAACTGGATGAATGGTGCTTTTGAGTTTCCTGTCTTATGGCATTTTAAAAAAAATAAATGTCTGTCTCTGCCATTTGAGACGGAGCTTCCTTTGAGAGATTCCATAGAAAATTTATTCGACAAGTGCTAACAAGACAACTGAGAGAGCTATCAAAAGTAAGCTAGAACCCAAGTCTTCAACTATAAGCAGGGGTGGCTCTCAGAACCACCACGGTGCTAAGTGAAAAGAGCAGTTGCCCAGGAATCAGCACTGTCACCACAAAGACATTCCATGCTGCATTCAGATGCAAAAAAAAAAAAAAAAAAAAAAAACCCACCCTGGGCACTGTGCATAAAGCTGAACGGTGAAGGGAGATCCAGGGACTATGCATCTTGGGGCTTGAAAAGTGGCATGTTCAGGAGTTGTGCGCTGGTCTTTTTTAGCTTTATAGAGAGTGAGGTCCAAAGCCAGAAAACACCAACTGCCTAAAACAAAAAGGCCTCTTTTAGAAGCTCACACAGCAGAGCCACGTAAAAGGAGGAGCAAAGAGCAGGAGGCAAACCTTTTGGGCAGTCACTGTTCTCTGAGAGCCAGAAAGACCCAGGAAGCAGTATGTCCCACTGAGCAGCAGTGAGGGCTGAGGAAGGGGCATCTAGATGTCCCCTCCCAGTGAGGCTATGACAAGACGCCAGAAGAGCCCAGATAAGCAACAGGACATCGCTCCTGCAGGCCAGTCTTTGTGGAGACCACACATGCAGCTGGACCTTCTCCCGGCCAGAAGTCAGGAGGAGCCCAGAATCTACTTCTCAGTGCAAGCCAAGTTGGCAACTTGTGTCTCCCTCTGAGTAAAACAAATTCACAGCTCCCTTTCCACAAGGAATCAGAATCAGGGTCCAATGCAAACTGCGTGTTAAAATGAGGTTCAAAGCCCGATTTCACCATACAAATGTGTCCAGGTTTCTGTCTTCGTCGTCGTCGTCGTCGTCGTCATCATCATCATCATCATCATCAAAATGCCTATCATACCAAGAAACAAATATTTCAAACCAATGCAGGGGAGGTGGCACTAATAGTAAGGCGAGAGATGGGGAAGAGCCAACATGAATGTTAAAGCAGCCGTAATAACTGTTCCTAAGCAAATCCCCAGATACAACCAAAGTAGAACTCCTATGCTCTTCTTTACCTGAAAATAACTATGAAGTCCTCTACGAAATCCAACTCTAGAAGCTGACTGAGGAGGGACCAAGGTAAGCCAGCACCCAAATACAGCGCCTGAGTCTTTTGTTTTGTTTTGTTTTTGTTTTTCGAGACAGAATTTCTCTGTATAGCCTTGGCTGTCCTGGATTCACTTTGTAAACCATGCTGGCCTCGAACTCATGGAGACTTGCCTACCTCTGCCTCCTTGAGTGCTGGGATTAAAGGCGTGTGCTACAGCACTTGAGTCTTAACCTTGTCGAAAGCCCTTCGCATTGCAGAGGATTCCCCGCCTCCTGGGCTGTAGGCCTGGCCCCAGCTGATGGTGCTATTTAGAGGAGGTAGAAACCTTAAGCGGTGAGTCCTTGTAGAAGGAAGTGACGTCACCATAGGTATGCTCTTGAAGGGAATATTGATACCCTGGCCCTGCCACTCTAGTCTCTCATTTTGAGATGACCAGCTTAGTAGCTACTACACATTCCCCAGCATGGGGCTGGACTGAAATGTCCTGAACTATATAAAAGAAAAGTAAACCTTTCCTCCCTTTAAATTGAATGTTTTATGTGTTTTGTCATAGCATCTAAACACCATCACATCCTTCAAATCTGGGAATCACCTAACAAGTTTGGCAGTGGGCATTTTCAGGATTGCTGGCTGTTAATGTCTTTTTTTTTTTCCCCCTTGATGGATTTAGTGGGAAGGGCAAACTAGAAATTTAGAGTTCTTTTCCTATGTAACTATTTCATGAGTTTATGACACGTCAATCAGGTTACCCACAATTATGCAAACACAGCCTGGGCACAGAATTGCCATGCCTGGTAGATAATTATGACAGGAATTTGAATGGCTTGAGCTATGTCCCTGTGGCTTCTAATATCTCTAGGAACGAGCCACAGAACTGGGACTTACCTGCTGATGCTCAGAGTCGTCCATATATAATTATAATGGTGCCCATTACACACAGGCTTCCATGATCACACTGTTTCCACTCAGTCATAACTTTATGAAGAATTCCTCTGTTGGCTAATATTTTCCAAGCTTAATCACACTCTTGAGGTGAACTTTTTCAATTAAACTCCACTTAAGGCAATTTTGACCTCTTTGAGTGAAAGGGAGAAAACACATGCCAGACTCCTAACTGTCCAGCAGGTTCCTTTTTTTTTTTTTTTTTACAAATGTTTACTTAACACACTAACAGTTACACTTTATGAAGGGGTGGCCAGCTTGTATCTGGGCTTCCACAGCCGCAGAGGCAGAGGCAGAGGCAGAGGCAGACACTTTTCTGCTGAGAAGTCCCCAGGGCTTCTCTCTCCTCTATCCCGGGGTGCGTACAGCAGGGAGCTTGCTAGGAGGTTGAGGACCACTTAACATCCACAAAGATTTTGGTTAAATCCTTGCTTCTCCTCCTTGTTCCTGGCAGAGGTTTCCACTCTCTGGGACTAAAGAAGAGAAAGTCTTTGGATTACTGATCCAGTTTGAGCCCGAGAGGATGGGGGCGAAGAATGGACTATCACAGTTCGTTTGAATCCCCCTCAGCTGTTGTTTCTAAACCATATTCTGGAGTGGCAGCCTCTGTCAACAATGTTACTTCTGAGGAGAAAAGTGAGCTTCAACTTCTCTCTTAGCACAGTTGGCAGGCAATGCCTCCTGGCTTCTGCTCCTGTCTGCTTCTCTTCTTCCAGCAGAATGTGTCCTATTCGCTCTGGACATCTTCATCTGGATAATTGGCATTAGGATGGACTCCAGGGCACACATAGCCATCTCTGGCAGCATCACCAGCCAAGGGGAGGACATTGGCAAGCACTCTGCTTGGTTCCTCCTCATGTCCAGACCCAGTGCGGTTGACAGCAAATAGAGATTTTCTTGTTGATTCCAAAGGCATCTCTCCAGCATGGCTAAACAGAAGAGATCAATGTCTGCCCGTGATTTTAATGGTCCCCTTTCCCAGGCACAGCTCTCCTATGTGTATGAGAGACTATGTGGAAATAGTTTTCTGTGGACCCACGAGCTGTCCTAGCTCATGGACCACTTCATTCTGTCAGATCTCGGCTCCATCGCCTCCTCCTTAGGGAAGCCTGGGCTCCATTCCCCACAGAGGATCCACTCACCTGCTGTGTAACACTTAGTTTGACTGACCTCTGGGTCATAGGATGCACTACACAACTTCCCGCCCATCTGCCCATGCCATCCTTGCTGCCTAGTGCACTGTACACAGTCCCCTTCTAGAAAACTCCTAACTATCCTTTAAATTTTATTTAATGTTTCTTTGCGGAAGCCTCCCCTGCTTTTCCCATTTAGCTTAGTCTCCACGAATGCATGTTCTCAGACTTCCATAAGCTTCCCTCTTAAAGTAAACTCACATCAATTTGTACGATTTCTTTTATCAGTAATCGCATCTATGCTCACTGCGTGAGTGTCTGAACCTCATATGCACCCAACATGTGACCTCATGGTTAAACACACAGTAGCTTCTCCTTCTTTATTTCTTAGCTAAATGCATGGATGCACAGACACCTTTAGACATTTCCAGGGGGAGTGAGAATACCAGAGTGTAGCCCAGCGCTGCCAAAGTGCCCTTGCATCACAAGAATCTGTCTGGTCTGTTTATGATATTGCTCTAAACTTAATGCGTAATAAGCGAGTGGGCAGAGAAAACAGCCAGAAGGAGAAGCCAGAAAAGCCTTCAGCCAAGGTCGGGGTTTATACAAAACGTCATCTAAGCAGTAACTGTGCAAATCCAGAGTGGACCTCCTAGATCCACTTTTACAAAGGAAGACAGTGAAATTCAAGATTCTCTGTAGCTTCCGCAGAACTTCTCCCTACCCCCCTCGCCTCGTCTACTATTCCTTATAGGAAGAGACCACCCTTGATGTGATGAAAACATTGGCTGGAAGGCAGAGAGCGTAGCAGGAAACAGAGCCTAGCTGGGGAACCACAAACAGGAAGAAGGTGACAAAACTTCCTGGTGTCCCTATAATAGCCCCACAGGAGCAGTACCCATCCTTTCTCATAGTCCCTGTAACTCTCTTGTTCCCTACGCTGTAAAGACAAATCAGGTCAGAAGAACCTACCTAAAGGTCAGCATGCTATCCACATAGCTGAGTTAATGAGACTGCAGGGGCCTGAGCCAGAGCTGGCAGCAATCCTTATATCTGTGGGGCTTCTAAGTTGGTTGGTCACGTTGTTTAACCTTCCATGTCTCTGTTTTAATGTCTATAATATAGAGATCGCGGTGCCTTCCTCTGAGGGTTATTGTGAGGATGAAAGTGATGTGATGATGGCTTCCTGGGCACGGTACACAGAAAATGTTTGCTTGGAGGCAGTGTTAGTCAATCTTCAACAGCGTGTGTTAAAGTTTCTCTATATGCCTGTATGGGACTAAGGTAGGTACTGGGGAATTGTAGTGCGAGAAGAAAGAACAATGTAATAATTGCAGGAATTACATATTGTGCTAAGAAATGTCTAGGAAATATTACAAAGTGTAGAAAATTCGAGATTGGGAGTGGGGATATGAGTGGTTTTAGACGAGTAAAATTAGGAGAGCTTCTGTGGAGGAAGGATATGAGGACTGAGGGGCCAATCAGATGAGAACTGAGAAACATAAAGTAAAAAAGGAGCCTAGGCCAAGCTGTCCTTGTCCCCAGTATGGTGAGGTGCCCTTGGAGGTTTTTTAACAAGAAGTAAGACAAAGTCCACCACAATGGATCTTAGTGGTTCAAGAGTTGGGGGCGGGAGGGGGGGGAGAGTGAAAGTAGAGAGACTCGCTGGAGAGATGGCTCAGTGGTTAAGAGTGCCGCCTGTTCTTCCAAAGGTCCTGAGTTCAATTCCCAGCAACCACATGGTGGTTCACAACCATCTATAATGTGATCTAATGCCCTCTTCTGGTGTGCAGGTGTACATGAAGGCAGAGTACTATATACATAATAATAAATAAATAAATCTTTTTTAAAAAAAGAAAAGAAAGAAAGTAGAGAGACTCATTGGTAGATTCTTCAGGGATGGTCAGATGGCAGGGTAAAGGAGGCCAGGGTGGGTGAAAGGAGAGAGGAGACACGCCCAAGCTACAGTAGAGGGTGAGCACTGGGGTGAACAGTGGGAACGGGGCAGAAAAGATGCAGTGATGGAGGAAGGCAGGTGTAAGACTCTGTCTTGAACTATTGGGAACTCAACACCTGTCGGGGTGCAGACAAAGACAAGGGACCCTAGGACTTCAGGGTTTGCTCTGGGCTTTACGACAACAATGGGAACAGAATAGACGCGGGAATATGAAATTCTTTGGTCTAGTGAAGTGTAGTCCTCCCTGGCCAGTTGTGAGAAAAAAGTTGGAATCTGGCTGGAATGGCAAAGTGCAGAGTTTATTAGCAAAAGAAAACATATGATTTTGCCTCTGGCTGTGCTGGCTAGCCTTCAAGATTTTGCGGGGACAGTCCTGTAGCACGTGATTTTTTCCCTTGCATTTCTCTGATAGATGCTGAGGCTTACTCTCCAGGACACCACTTAGCTACCTTTCCTCTTTGCCTCTTCTTCCTTCATTTGCCTCATTCCTTGAGGCAGGCAGGAAATACCCTAGGAGTGTCTCTGAGAACCCCGTGCACCGTCTTTATTCAGGGGCTTCGCTTAGGTTAGCCAACTCCGTTTAGGGAAAAAAAAATGTCAGCATTTACCTTGAGAGGATAGTTAAACTGCTCTTATTTTAGTGCACTAGATGTGAGCAGTTCAATGGCAGTTTCATAAGCTTTTATTTTTGAGACAACTTCAATGAGGGGAATGTCAAGAGCTGCGATGTAGCCACACCTAAAGATGGCGCTGGCTTCCGCTAGTCACCCTCCCGGCGGTGAGCGCTCTCTCCGGTAAACAAGTCCTTATATGGCTAACAAGCTCGGGCGGTTAGCTCTGCCGTCTCTTTGACCTATGAGGAGTTCACACGTGGCACCTCCTGATTGGCTCTTGCCGGGATATAAGCCTCTGCCCCGCCTAGGGAGGGGGCCATTCTCTGCTTTGCTAAACTGCTGTAAATTCATTCCTGAGTAAACTGCCTTGAGAAGGAACCTAGTTGTCTTGAGTCTTATTCCTGCTGGCCAGGAAGGGCACGGACAGGGGAAGGGGGAGAGGAATGTAATACCAAGAATCTTAGGTATCAGTCCCAATTTAAAAAATTAGAATTCACATACCCTCTGTCTTTGGTTGATTTACCTGAGGAGGCATGGCAGAGGGGGAGCTAGGATATCTGTCATTTCCAGATTCAATGGCCCATCAAATACTGGGCAGTGTGAGGTGAACTTCCCACTGATCAAGGTGATGACGTTTGTGCCTTTCCTTTCCCCAGATGCTGGGCCTCGCTCCCTGCAAAGGAACCCAGGGCTCTGACAGTCTGTCAACTCGAGAGCTCTTTCTGTAAACTCACTGAACTTGGCAGTGAATTGTAGAGACAAGAAACACTGAGGCGCAACCTTCAGCGTAAACTTCATTGCAGGCCACACATCTTGGAGAAGATTCCTTTTAACCAACAACTCTCATGTCTCTGGCCGTTCTAGCTTTGATTCATTCGAACATGGCAAGGGGGTTGTACTATATGTAACATGCTGGTAATTGGCCAGGTAGACAAGTCTATGACAAGTGTGCACATTTGATTTGAAAACAAGACACAAACCATAGCCATACAAGAACGGAGCAGATGGGTGACACACAAGGTCAGTGGGAAAGGGACTGACTCCGAGCTGGTCTCACCATGGCCTCTCAGTGAGTTGTGAATCTTTGGGCAGCTCATCATCAAATGTGGCTTCTTTAGCTGAAAACTACTGAGATTGGGCCATACCTTTGGGTTCACTTCCAGCCTGTGAGACCCCATGAGTAGCTAGGCAACCATAGGATGTCTGTGACAGAGGATGAGAAATTACCATGTGGCCTCCTTTTTGGGCTTGACGCATCCCACTCATCACCTCAGGAAAACCTCAACCAAGGAGTGAAGGGGAAGAAACAGGTCCTAGTTGTGTTTCTGATACTGTAACAAACACTGTGATGCAAACCAACTTGGGCAAGAAAGGGTTTATTTGGCTTAAAAGTTACAGGGCAGGCAGGGCAGGAATCTGGAGGCAGGAACAGAATCAGAGGCCCTGGAGGGACCCTGCATATTGGCTTGTTCTTCATGGCTATCTCAGCCTGCTTTCCTATAAAAACCAGGATTATTTGCCCAGGGGCAGACCCATCCAGTGGACTGGGCCTTCACACATAAATCACTAATCAAAGCCCGCCCCCCCCACCCCGGCCCCCGTGCCCATAGGCCAATGTGACAGAGGCTATTCTTCAGTGGAAGTTTCTGTTTCCCCTGGTGACTCTAGTACTGTGCCAGGTTAACAACATTCTAATCATCGTAAGAGCCCATGGAAGCTCTAATGAAGGAGTTCACCTTCCCTGAAGGTTTCCTCTGGGTCTTTGAGTTGGAGCCAGGACAGGTGGCAGCCACCAGGAAACGGTGATTAGCAGAGCAGGATCAGGTAAGACCTGCAGGGGTGACATATTCCCTTCGTCCTTCTCTGCAGAAGAAACGAACAGATGGAGTCTTCCATCTCCACCAAGGTTTTATTAGCTTTAACCTTGGATGTGAAGAGATGCAGAAATCTGAAACTTTGGGGTCCAAGGAACTTTTTTGTTACTGTTTCTCATCTCTAACACAAACAAACAAACAAACAAACAGGTGGAAATCTCCCTGATCCATGAAAATATACCCTGGGCAAGAATGTAAGATCCAGAAATAAGGCTTCTCTTTATAAAAAGGGAAATAACAGACAGAATTTGCTTATGAAAACATCTCTCCACAGAGTGCATAACGCTCTGGTTGTTATTACAGTGTTCATAACTACGGCAGCAGCCACCACTGTCCTAGGAACATCTCAGGTAGAAGCAGATGTTAACTTTATTAGGAGATTCCCTGTGTCCCAAAGCACAGGCTGCCTGTCACTTTGGGGGGTCCTATTTTCCCACTAATTTATAACAAATGCCTGTTGTGTGTAAATTATGACCAGGCCAGGCATCCACTGTGCACTTGGGTTGTAGCAGGACATCTCAGTCTGTGTTCTCTCTTGCATCTTATGCTAATGTGACTTTCTTTTATGCCTTTTTAATGAGCTTCCATAATGTGGACTAAATCAATGAACCCAAACTGCTTCCTTCCTTCCTACGTGCCTACACATGCCAGCTCATTCACTTTACAGAGCAGCGCCAGCACATCACAAGAGGCCCGCACTGTCCACTTCCACCCCTTCATTTCCTAGTGTCCACCTTACACTAAATCTCTCTCCTCTCACCCATGTTTCTAAATCCCACCCAGATCTCAAGTCTCAATACAAACCCGTTTTCTCAGAGAAGTTCTTTGGAGATACAAAATCCTACCTGAGACCATTCCTCCAACACCCTAAGGCCTTCAGCTCAAATTGACTCAATCATATTCTAGCACCCACTTCTGCCGTCTTTGAGGTGCTTATCACATATCACATCTATAGTTCTTGAAAGGATGGACAGCGTTTCCTTCCTTGATATTCCCACCATGTTTGCTGAGCCTTGAGATATATAATCAAGTATTTAGTTGGGTAGCCACTTACCAACAGTCAAAGAAAGCTGTTACTACTCAGCCAGGTGTGTGTCCTAACACTAGGGAGGTTGGAGCCCATGAGTTCTAGCTAAGTCTCAAGACTCATGGTTAAATGTTACAGTAGGAAAGAGTAACACAGTCGGCTACAAAATGGGAAAATACAATAAAAACAACAACAACAACATGAGAGAATTTGGAAACATCATATAGATGGTAAAGGAAATTATGCCCAAATATAGAAAGAATTCTTAAAGAACAAGAAGAAACAGACAACCCTAAGGAAAATCGGGCAACTAGCTTGAGGAAGAATTCAGCAAAGGAAATTCCATGGCCAATTCACATAGATAAATAAATGCCTAATAGAATTTTTCTTTCATGAAATTAAAATTATAAGCTATTATAAGACACCTGCTATAAAGATCAATACAACTAAAATCTGGCAATAATATGAATGGACAAAAAACATTTATAGACTAAACAAAAGTTAGGACAAGTGTTTGAGAAAACCCTTTAGCTTTTGCTTCTAAAACAAAAAGGTATGCGATCCCTAGCTGAACAAGCCTCCTTCCTACACAGAGAAGAGATGTCTGTCAACGGCGTGGGCAACCAAATCCGTGCATAAGAACATCGTCAGAAGATAGACTCATACCTCCTTCCTGGGCTTCCTGAACAGTAACACAACACGTGGCTGTGAGAACAGACGATCCATGTCTACACAAACCGGCTGATGACCTTCTCAGGGTCAAGTACAAGGGTCTGGTCAAAAATAATGTGTACTGGACAGTTCTACCCAAGAGAAAAACAAACAAAACCCAAACAGGACAAATAAATCATGACATAGAGGAAGAAGGCAGCAACTGAACAGAGTGTGGCAGGACGGGCAGTGGTGACGAGGCTCTGAGAGTGCACTAGGTCACCCATCAAGCACACTTTCCCATGGGTATCTCCCTTATCAGCGGGGCTGCAGCAGCCTTCTCCATCGCTAGCGTGACTGCTGGAATATTTTTTCCTCTGCAGGTAAGACATAATTATCATATTTTCTTCAGTGTTCACTGAATTTTCTCGTGGGAAAGAGAAGCAGAAACTGCAGGTGAGCCAAGCATGAGTCTAAGACAGTCTCATGTCCACTTATATTTCATATCTCCTTTTGGAGCCATGGTCAGAAGACTCCACTGTTCCGAGATACATCCTTCAGCAATGACATGCACATAGGATGAGGGGAAAGATACTGTCAGAGTCAACTTTCCTACACAGCTCCTTTTAATCTTCTCTTTGAAATTCAGAACGTGTTATAACATTATAAATCTGGTTTATTATAGTTTTAAAGAATCTAATAATTGTTGGATTCACACTGGCTATTATGCTAAGGAAAAAAATGATGGCCTTAGATCCTTTATAAAAATAATCACAGATTCTTAGAAAAAACTCATTATCTGAAAAAGCAATAAAGAACAGAGAGATTTTCTTAGTAATTCTAGCAAAGATGTGGTGAGCCTTTCTTATTTTACAAATATATCCAACAGAGTTACATTTATTTTTGATGTGCTGTTTTAAAGGCAGTTTCAGACTTACAAGAAAAACTGAATGGAAGGTCAGGAGATGCACCTAATGTCCATCCTCCACACAGATAGTATCTGCCACCATCAGCATTCCTCAGTAAGGGGTCCATTTTCTTAGCACTAAAGAACTCACATGGATTAGATACACTGTCACCTGAAATCCATAGTTCACAGAGAGTTCACTGACATCTCAGGTAAGGATTAAATGACCAACCCCAGCCCACTCTCCTGCAAAAACCACCAACAGTTCAAAGCTTGAGGGTGTTTGGCAGCACTTGGAAGACAGTTTTCTACAGCCCTAGAACAAGCCTTTTTAGTTATCTTACACTTGATCACATGGCAAGTTTTCTCCAGCAGTTAAAAAGCTTTGAATGGAGACTTTGAATGGAAATTTGAAATTTCTTAAGTCAAAAATTAATGGCACTGTGGTCAGTGTGGTTCCTCAATAGGTAACGGTGCCAGATGCCAAACCAGGTGACTTCAATCCCTGGGGGCCACATGGTAAGAGGAAAGAATAGCCTTTCCCAAGTTGTCCTCTGACCTCCACATGCACACTGTGGTACAAGCACCACACATCACACACACACACACACACACACACACACACACACACA
>OU015755.1:93383745-93423745 GCA_907169655.1 Acomys percivali | reverse complement strand
AGCCATCCCTACACATTTATAATGGAGTTGACCTACTACCAGGAAGGCATTGTTTTTAAATCATTCCTTGACCTTATTAAACACATTTTAGCTGGGTGTTCCCAATAAACCACATACCTGTCTAGAACTAGGAGAAGGGGATACTGAGCTCATAGACAAAGGTCCCTGCTCTCATGGAGCTACACATGAGAAGACACAGGTAACAACAAAGACACTTACATATGTCAGGTGAAGGGAATTGAACTTAGATGCAAGGTGACATTCTAGAAATGGAGGTCAAGAAAGGCCTGCCTGGTTAGGTGACAATTGAGCTCAGGATTTAATGGAGTTGAAGGCATCGTTGAGTCAACTAAACAAACAAATGGACGTAGTATTACAAAAGAGCCTGGGATGTTGTAGGGTTCCTGCAGGGAATTGGGGAGAATGAAAACTCAATGCAGCCAGACTTGGCCAGTCAAACTGGATCAAGACTTCTAGAGAGTCTGATGTCATGGTTTATTCTTCTTATGCATGTAAACACAGTAAAACTTTGGGGGAAGTTTTGACATGGCAATTATCACAACAAACTTTAGGCATAGCTGCACTGAAACTCTCTAGCAAAGTAGCAAATTATCTGTGACCTTTACAGTCAGAATGAATTCTATTGGCTGACAAACAGGCCTAAGGAGGAGGGATTTGTAATAAGCACAGGACAGACTCTGTTGATGGAGGATGCAAAGGACATGGGACCTCTTTCATAAGTATGAGTTCTATTCATTAAGAGACAAGGCTCAGGATTTGGGGAGATTCAGGAAGGTTGGATCCGTAAAAAGCACAAAGATTACCAGCTTGTCAGACAACATCCACTCCAGCCTTCTGGGTGGCCAGGTGCCCATCATTTCCTTGTTGAAGGAAATAGCCCTGCGTGATTGACAATGTGGGTTCTTCCAATGCTTAACACCAAGCTGTACTTCCTACACTACAACAGCTATATTTTAACGGATGCTGAGGGAGCATATATCAGGAGCCACAGTGTGGTCCTGGGATCAGAGCAAGCAGGGCTTCTGGGGAAAAGCAACATTTAATCCTAGTTTTTAAAGAAGAGGCATTAGTTAATTTTAACTTGACTGAAGTATGAGCTCTAACAAGACTTAACTCAAAATTGCGTTGGATGCTTCTTTTGGGTGCGTTTAAGGGTGAGATTAACATTTGAATCTGAAATAAAGCCCAATTCCTTCCTTGATGTGGGAGAATGTCATCCAATCAATGACGAAACCTGTACTGAACACAAAGACTTGTAGGAGCAAAGGCCCTTGCATGGCTGCTTTGAGTTGGACATCAGCCTTTCCAGGAAAACCAAAACATAGAGTCTTCTTTGGCCTGAAGCCTAGCAGCCTTCAGGCTGAAATTCAGCCTCAGGCTCAGAGTGGAACTGTAGCTGGGGCCATTCTGTCATCTCTGCCTTGCCAACCACAGCCCCAGGACTTGACCACCTCTATGGTCACATGAGAACTGAGGAAGGAGATGCTAAGAACTGAGTGAGGGTGGTTCCAGAAACCCTGCTGGTGCAGCCTGTATGAAGCAGACATTTGTGTTAGGACCACTCCAGAGGCTGGACATAAGAGGTCAGAGTGTTTCTCAGAGTGACTGGGCTTTGGTGAAGAACTGTTTTTGTTACACACGGGCCTTTAGAGATGACAGAATAATCTCAGCTGATCACCCCATCTCTTATTCAGAAGTCCAGTCAGTGGAGAAGGTGTCCTTCAACTGTGTCCTCACATGGCACTGCAGTAGTATTTCCTTTTCTTGTAAGGGCTTGATCTCTCCATTTCTAAATGCCATCAGATTGAAGACTAGGATATAATTTCAGCCCTTGCTAGGGTGGTGTCTAGGGTGGATCCATATTCAGTCCACAATACTGTCTTTGTACCAGGAGCATCCTTCCTAATCTACTTACCTCTCCTCACTGGCCCTTCTACAGCCCTCCCTTACAGAGTCCAAGGGGCCTGGCTTAATGGACCTTGCAGTGAAGAATCAGTGTTAGGGAAAGAAGTGTGTCTGCCTTAGCAATGGTGATGTTTCTAGAATCTGTGGTACTGACAGTTAACAGTAATCAACATCACCTCCTCAGGGCCCACTCTCCCACCCTCCCTGCCACGTGGCTCCATTCATTGCCACATACCTTGTTAAGGGCCTTACTCTAAGCCACTGCTTACACCAGCCTCCCCTAACCCACAGTGATGTGATGGCATTGCCTCAACAGTTCCTAAGAGCCAGTCTGAGCATCCTTTCACAAGCCCATTGTGATCATCTGGCATTGGTCTTGGTGGGTGTTCACACCACACATCACGTGCTCCAAGGCAGGACTTTTCTGAAGAGCACACCAGCAGCTCACACCAACACCCCAATTTTCTAAACTACAAGAAATTGTGACTTAACCCTTTGTCTCTTCCTCCTTGCATTGGGTAACACATCCCCGGGAGTATTTCCTGTTTCCAGGGCTGACATACTTTCCTGACTTTTCTATGTCCTTCGGTAAATGCGCTGGACTTCTCACAGTGAGAGAGGGCTGCACAATGGAGAGCAAGTTATCATCTGTTTCGAAAGTCCCCTTGACAACTCATCATTCCCTTATCCACGGAAGCTTCGACAGAGTCACAGCCATCCCTGTCCACCATCTTAATCAGCACTGCTCAGCCAAATAGCACTTGTTTGTCACTGATGACTGTAATTGAAACTGGGAACTGATGTTGACAAAACACAAGCTGTTTGGCTTTTTTGCAAAAGCCAACCCAATCTTCCCCAAAGTGAGGCTTTCCAGGAAACCCACAAGCAAAGCCCCGCTCATGGGAAAGAAAGAAAGGAAGAAAGAACAAAACTTCTGGATGATAGGCAGGGGACTAGGTAAGCAAAAACACTGGGAAAGTGGGAAGGCATCTGCAAGGTCATGAAAATGTAACCATGGCTGTGTCACTGAGGAAGGAGCTGAAATGGGTAGGTCATCAGGCCGCCCCTGCTAAGTATGACAAAATGATCATTAAAAGTCACATGCCCTGGAGATGCTCTGCAAGGCACGTTGTTAAAAATAACACTTCCTCCAGGACAGCTTAAGCAGGGGACTGTGTGTGCGTCAGAGCTTAAAGGAGAATACAGTAGGCACAAGAGGCAATTCCAGAGAGAGCACGCCAGAGCGACAATTTTGTAAATGGAAAGAATTTATAGTGGGAAGTCGGGAGCCATTGAGGACTTTTAAGTAGGAAGGCAGATGCAATAAAGGTGTGATTGGGGGGGGGGGGATTTGTCTGGCGTTTTAGGACAAGAGCAATCCAAAGCCCTTTATATGGAAACAGAGAGAGAATTAGTAGTCAAACAAGCAAACAAAAGCATCCTATCTTCCCGGGACTCTTGGGAGGCAATTCCAGGACACCCAGCACTCAGTCTTGCAGGGCCTCCTCAGCTCATTAGGTTCAATTGCCTCTCTGCTCTCATTCCCTATTCATGAACGCTGAGACAAAGTCCTGCAGCCCAGGGAGTCCTGGCAGCCCAGGGACCTAGCCCTTCAAGGCTGCTCTCCTTCCCAGCATTCCACTGTTGAGCAAATGAGCACTCCCAAGCCCACTCACCAGCTTGAACCTCCCTCGTCCCCTTTTCTGGGACACTTAAAAGTCTTACTGGTTCTTATGGGAACAAAGGAATAGGGACTCCTGTCTGCTAACTCTCCTTTAAGACAACAGTAAGGTTTCTACCAACAATGATTGGCTGACTCAGGGTGCCTACAGGGCTGAGCCAGGATTGAAACAGCATCACCAAATGTGGCCAGAGTTTTTCTGCTGGACATATAAGCTTAAGGACTCTAGGCAAACCCTAGATGTCAGAAGGTAAAATCTCCATCTAAAGGCTATGGGAACCCAGCTGACCTCTCCTGGCAGTTGAGAGTCTTTCTTAGCCTTCTCCACCTCAGCAGGCTCTGCCTTTCTCAGAGCTGCTCCTTGTGGGTTTTGTCTGGACTGCATGACACCATTTAACTCCTGTTTCCTGGTGGCAGCATGCAAATTCTCTCTCCAAGCAGTGCATAAACTCCTTCCAGGAAGGGACTATTCCATGTGGCATCTGTGTTCAGGAGTGGAAGTCACAGCCCCAGTGCCCACCCTGCTTGCTGAGGTGAAGCTATTCCCGGGTCTCCTAAGCCCGGTTCCAGCCACTCACTCACTCAGCAGGCTCAGCAGATGGCTCTGAGTCTTCCTTTCCTGGAAAGACAGAGACAAACAAACAGCCCACAACTGCCTTCCTCTCCAGAGCTGGAGGGTGGTTTTCCTGTCCACTTCCTGTCTTTTCAGATGATTGGCAAAGCTCATCTGTGCCACTGAAATTTACTCTGAGTTACTCTGCCCTTCATCACAGCAGCTTCCATCCATCTTCCTCCACTCTAAACACCACAAACCTTCCAGACACAGCTCTTTCTTAGAGCTAGGGGGCTCTAAGGGGGGGAGAAGAGGGGGAGGGAGGGAGGGAGAGAGGGAGGGAGGGAGGGAGGGAGGCTAGGTAATTCCAAAAACTCCTTGACAGTTTCCAATGTTGTGTTCTTTCATTGTCTGTCGGTTGATCCTCTTTTGGACTCTCATTTCAGTCTCAGGACTACAGTCCTGTACTTGGCACCCATAGGCATGAATGTTTGCTACCCAAGACCCTCACCAGAAAAGACCTGCAGCTGTGACTCAGGGAACATGGTGGTCAGACTCCTCCAGTTGTTAGCTCCTTCCAGACCACTGGGAAGAGCCTCTTTGCTTAAGATCACACATTTCCCAGGCAGCCCGTGCCCCGTGTTAAGTTACATTTCTGTTGCTGTGATAAAACACCATGACCAAGGGAACTTATAGAAGAGTTTATTTTGGCTCATGGTTTTGGAGGATAAGAGTCCATTGTGTCTGGGCACGGCTACAAGAAGCAAGCCTAGGAGCTGGAACAGGAAGCTGGGAGCTCACGTCTTGAACCCTAAGTAGGAAGCAGAAGGAGCTAGAATTGTATGAAATATTGTGAAGATCGAAACCCCCAAAGCCTGCCAGAGGTGTACTTCCTCTACAAGGCCTTGGCTCTTAAACCTCCTGAAAGTGTGAGGCTCATTTCTCATGAAGCCACCCCACCCACAGCACAACAACTTTCAGATGGGAAGTGGATCTTTTCTTTTGCTCTTTTTCTATTTGTGTGTTGCGTTTGTTATGTTTTTGACAGTCTCTTGCCTCGTAGCCCAGGCTGGCCTCTAACACAAGGTCCTTCTGCCTCAGCTTCGCAAGTGCTGGAATTACTGATATATCCGACCACGCCGACTTTCTATGTTTTCATTTATCATGACTATGTCTCCTGTAATACTTAGGCCTTCAATATTTATTGGAAATATGAATTTACCATGAGTTCTGTATTTGAGTTTACTAACATCATCCTACCCACTTGATGGCCAAGTGAAGCCCTGTGAAAGGGCCACAGCTTTCTAGCCCAAGGAAAGACAGCTACCCTCATCCCAGAATCCTGTGAAGACTGGCAGAACTTCTTTCACAAAGAATCGCTTGTTTCAGATGTACAATCCTGTCTCCTCAGGCCATGAAAGCATCCATCATGTGCCTTCTAGCTTTCCTTCAAAGAGCCCACAGCTCATCTCTCCTGACGTTCTCTGTTAAGTGTCCAAAGAAATAGAAGATAGCATGATTTGAGCTCCAGAAGTAAGCACATGTGGAACAGAATGAGAAGCCACCAGTCTTCATCCTGTCTCATTCTGTCTTACTCACACAAAGGAAAATGCATCTTAGACAACAAGGGAAACCACAGCCCTGGGTGTCAAAACACCCCGAATAGGAAGATTAACAGGCAGCATTGAAGGCATCACAAGGAAGCCATAGCAATGCCTTATATACACACAGAAAAGCTTAGCATCATTAGTAATCAAAAGCAAATTAAAGAACATTGCACTACTGCTTTTCACTGTCAAGGTGACAAAAATATGGAAGGGACATATATAGGCAGTGATAAAGCAGCAGAAGTTCAGATTGGGGTAGCTTTCCAGGAAACAAAGATGACACCGCACACTCTTCCTAAAGTCACCCAATGCTTTGTGTCCACAAGGAGTAAATGCCTTAAGGCATAAAAGTCAGAAATGACTACAAAGAAGTGGCTTAAATCTTTATGATACCCTGGCTACAACTACCATACCTGTTAGCTACTTAAAATACAACTGATTCACAAAGAAGGTATCTGTAGTAAATTGCTAAGTGGAAACATTCAGATTCCATATCAACATTTCATATCAACATGTAAATCATGCTCCATTTGTATTTACAGAAGATGCAGATACATTTTGAGGCAAATATTCATAAATATTAAATCTCACCTTTGGTAAGATTATGAATGACCAATTTTTATTTGTGTTCATTACTTCAACTATTTCATTCTTTTCTGTCAGGAACAATGCTCTTCAAAGGAATGATTTAAGAAGAAAACTTCTGAGTAAGGGTGTGGCTCAGTGGTGGAATATGAATGCTTGTGGGCAATCCCAAAACACACACACACACACACACACACACACACACACACACACACAGAGAGAGAGAGAGAGAGAGAGAGAGAGAGAGAGAGAGAGAGAAAGAGAGAGAGATCTCAAAGCGATAAAGCTGGAAAGAAGTTCAGTGCATATAACACTCGCTTTGCAAGCATATGAACCTGGTCTGACTTCCCAGCACCCACAAAAAGCTGGGCATGGTTGTGTGTTCTTGCCACCCCAATAGTGGGAGGGCACAGAGAAAAGCAGATTCAGAGATCTCATTGGCCAGGGGCTAAGCTAAAAAGGGGAGCTTCCAGTTCAGTGAGAGGCCCTGTCTCAAGACACAAGGGGGACAATGATAAAGGGTGGACACCAACGTTCTGCTTTAGCCTCTGGAGCATAATACTACATTTATGTGCATGTTGCATATGTTACACACACACACACACACACACACACATACACACACACTTACACACACACACACACACACACACACACACACACACTGTGCCATATGCACCAAAGTTTTCTCCCTAGGTGTATGCATTTTTATCCTCCTACAACTTTTTATACCCTCCTTTGAGCTCTTTATCCATATTATTTCCTGTACTTTCCTTGCACAGCTGTCTCCTCTTCCTCTCCTGCTGTCCCTTCCCAGGGTTAAGTCATCAACCCCTTTCTCTTTCATCTATTTGACATACTTTTGCTGGTATGCAGGTAGCTCAAATACCTAAATGGTAGATATACTAGCATAGCACAAACATGAGATCTAGTCCTGATTCTGATGTTTATTCTGCACTCATTAGGGAGATGAGGTGAGAGCCTGGCACCTTTTTTAAAAAAAGAAAATATAAATGTATCTTTACTCACAGACAATATGATCCATTGATGTTTTTTAAAAAGTGACAAGAATCTCCAAACAATCAATATGTGAATTTACCAAGCTCGCAACAAATAAAATAAAAAGAGCAGACCAACTGTATTTCCATTCAACAGAAACAAACAAACAAAAAAACAACTCAGAAATTAAAATTTGTAAAAATAGTGTTGCTTACAATACCATCAAAAAATTCAAAACACTTGGGATAAATCTTACAACCGGTGGTTTAAAAATTGAAAAAAAAATCACAAAACATTTAAAAAGAAGTATTGATAGAAATAGATATTACTTGGGGGTCAGAATGTTTGATATGGCTAAGACATATTTCTTCTCCAAAAATGTTGTATAGTTCAATGGAATCCCAAAGAAAATCTAGTGGAGGTTATTTTTGGGGTTTGATTTTGGTTTTGTTTGTTTGCTTGCTTGCTTGCTTGCTTTTAGGCTTTAAGGCAAGATCTTCATTTACAGTTCAGGCCAAGTTCACACTTGAACTTGCAGTTCTCCCGTCCCCGGGTTCCACGTGCTGGGATTAGAGGCCAGGGGCCACCACATCCATCCTCCTAGTGATTTCTCATATAGAACCCGACAGGCTAATTTTTCCAGTTATATGAGAATGCAGAGGACTTACAGAGTAAGCCACAGCAGCATGCTCAACACTGCTAGAAGACTCACCACTGCCTGACTTACAAATTTATTAAAAAGCTAAAGGAATAAAAATAGGGATTTGACTTTCTCAAGTACTCTGGTGCCTCACATCTGACTATGTCCCCTGGCGGGGGAGACCTAGTGGCACTCAGAGGAAGGACAGCAGGTCACTGAGAAGAGACTTGATACCCTATGAGCATATACAGAGGGAGGTAATCCCTCTGAGGAACAGTCATAGGGGAGGGGAATAAGGGGAAAATGGGAGGGAGGGGAGAATGGGAGGATACAAGGGATGGGATAACCATAGAGATGTAACAAGAATAAATTAATTAAAAAATAAATAAATAAAATAAAAAAAATTTTAAAAAAAAGTGTAGAGCTATATATAAAAAAATATATCCTTTAAAACGCAAAAAAAAAAAAAAAAAAAAAAAATAGTGCTTGCTATAAAGAAGCCAAAAAAGAATAGAGAACAGAACAGAACAGAACAGAACAAGAATAGAAACGGAATGTGGCAGAGTGGAGTAGGAATAGGGCTAGAGAGTAGCTCAGGAATAAAGATGCCCATCTTTGAAAAGCATCCAATCTCCACTTTGCTTTGAAAGTTTCAGGATGGATGGATAGATAGATAGATAGATAGATAGATAGATAGATAGATAGATAGATAGATAGACAGACAGACATGTGTTTTTATTATTTTATATGTATGGATGTTTCGTCTGCATGTGGATCTGTGTTCCACATGTGTGCAGTGGCCAAGGAAGCCAGAAAAGGCCACCAGATGCCCTGGGGCTGGAGTAAACAGATGGCTATGAATGTTGTGATGGGTGCTGCATATGGAACCTCTGTCTTCTGGAAGAGCAACCAGCGCTCTTAACTGCTGAGCCAACTCCCCAGGCCCGGTTTGTGTGCACTGAGGGTCAGATTCATCTTTCTGCTCACCTTCTCCCGGATCAGTGGGTCTTCCTGACTTGCCACTCCCTGTAACTAACACTATTGTTCTGCCCACCCATGTTTGGAGCCATAATTAGTTAATTAGTCTGCTTAGCACCTTGCTCTCTGACAAACTTTCATGTATTTATCAGACTTGTCAGCTTCTTGTTGCTCCCCCAAATGTCCCTCCATCTTGACTCTGACTTTGCCTCACCATCCCCCCGCCCAGACCTTGGAGTCCCTCTGTACACCCCTCAGTCAATCACAAGGGTATCAGTCCCCCAGCTCTGCAGACAGATGGAGACGCTGCCATGACAGCTGCCCTTCTGAACCCCGGTATCAATTCCTTATTGCCTTAAACTCCAAGACCCAGAGTCATCGGCTCAACTTTATCTCCAAAGTCTGCCACTTACACATAGCATAGATGATGGTTAAACAACCAACATGTCCTTTTCTGTCTTCCCAAACTGGCCATTGAGCCTAGACCGTCAGGCAAACACGCTCACACCTGGGCTGCACTCCCAACCACTCACCTTCCCCGGGTAAAATGAAAGGATGCATCTGACACAGTGACTGCTCTGCGTGCTTTGGGGTGACGGGGATCAGCATCTGGGGGACCGAAGCATACCAAGAAAGACACATATTTATGCATTGATAGTCTCTGCAAATAGACGGACAATAAAAGCTCTGAGGTTTGGAAAATGTTTATTATATTTCCTAACATCGCTCCCTGGGACCGCTCAAGTCATCTCTGCGGCTGTCAATTATTTCTGTCAGCTTAGCCATGCTTCTGATAGAATGCAAATTTCCCAGCATGATGCCATCTCTAAGATTTTAAATTTCATTTTGCCGTGACAGTTTTTCTGAAGATTCTGATGCTCTGAGACCCCTGCATCCTAAGAGTTGTTTCTTTGTAGAATACGGCATTTTTAATCAGGTAACCCGGGATGGAGTGTGTGTTGGATATCCGTGCAAGCTATAGTCATTCTGGGAACATGAATCCGGCTGTTAAGACTCCAATGAACCCACAAAGCCACAAGCTATTTCTACTGCACTGATAGCATAATAGTCTTTAGATCTGAAATGAGATCTATTTTAAAATTAATTCATCTTCTGAGGCATGAGTACCAACTGTGTCTGTCTAGAACTGAATTGGAAGACTTTATGCTGTGTGAGAGCAAAGTAAACAAGGTTGGGAGTCAGGGGATGCTTTCTTCATCTCCCCCAGCCCAAGCCACAGTGTTCTCAAGCCCACTCGAAACAGAAGATATGTATCAAAGTGCATTCTTGAGGTGAGGCCACAGACGAATGCCTCCTCTGAGCACACGCGCGCGCGCACGCGCACACACACACACACACACACACACACACACGTACACAAACATTTCAGTAATTCCTTTATCAACCTCATTTTCCTTGGCGGAATATTTGCATTGACACTTGATTGAAAATGATTAAGCCCATATTGTCCTTAAAGTTAGACACTGTCCCCTGCTCTCATTCCCTCCTGCAGCTGTCCTTATCTGCAGGAGACAGGACACCACGAGCATGCTTGTTTCTGCCTCGTAAGCCTGTGTACAGAGCTCTCAGCCCTTCTCAACACTAAGTTGAAATCTTCACTCTTCTGGGAGAGACTCTGAGGTCACTAATTACCTGCAGGCAGCTAAGCCCGTTCTTCAGCAAAACCCTCTGTGTCAGGGTACTATTTCTAGTGTATGCAATGTCCCTCCACCCACTTCAGCTTTCCTTTTCGTGCTGTGTGCAGGCCTGTCCTGATCCCTCAAGGCTAGACTCAGGGCCTCTTTCCTTCATGATGCTTTTTCCCAGAGTCCTCAGCAATTCGCCTAAACTCAGAGATGATGCTGCTCACTCCATGTCCTCAATGGCCCCCACCCCTCCAAGAAGTGCATCTCCAAATGTCTGTTCCCAGTCAACCCACATATTCAAAAGCGCTTCAAGGCAACAGACACTCCCCAACTTACAAGGGCTGGTAAACCATCACATGTTGGGAAATTGCCAGAAGCCATAAGTGCACTTCATATAAAACCAGCCTCCAAAATGTCTAAACCTGACTTAGTCTCAGCTGCTTTACGCTTGTTCAGAGCACTCACATTGCTCTAAAGATGAGCAAAGTCATCTCACATGGGCTGGCAAACAGGCTCAGTGGGAAAAGGTGCTTGCCGCCAAGAATGACCTGAATTCTAGTTCCTCCCCCAAAACAACAGGATGGAACGAGAGAACCAACTCCTGGAAGTTGCCCTCTTGAGAGCTGTCCTCTCATCTCCACTGCATGCCCTGGGGGTGCACACACTCCCATAATAGATTCACAAATACATAAAATAAATTAAGTGTAAAATTGTTTTAAATCTCATACAAGCCCTTTTTGTAGTGAGGTATTATGGAGCTTATGTCACTTATTCCATCTGTGGTATATAGTCATATGAGTCTGCTTTTTGTCCCACTGTAAAGTGAAAATCATAAGTTAAACATTCATAAGCCTAAGATTCTGTTGAGTTCTATCTAGATGTCACCTCCAGTACTTCTTAAAGTATCATGACAGAAAATCGATATTCCCCTGTACATCTCACCCTCAACTCAAAGCTACTGTCCTGTAGGCTTCCCTGTCAAGTGGCCACATGAGGGCTCCCACTTCCTTATCACTCACAAACCTCTAGCCCCACATCTCTATGATACAAATCTGATCATGTTGCCTCCTCATTCAAAACTTTCTCATACCATCCTGAAAACAGAACCAGTGTCTACCATGAGCTATGGCCATGAAGGAGCTTCACTGAAGGCCTTATCTCCCCTCATCCAAGTCCTCAAACCACAGGCACTTTCATCCTTTTCAAGTCTCGCAAATACCATTTTCTCAGAAGACAGCCATCCTTTGGCCAGCAGCTTCTTAGGGCTCGATCACGGAAGAGAATTGCCAACCATCTGAAACAATCACTCTAACCCTCCCTGCTCTTTTATCTAGGCTCCTTCTGACATAATAACATGGCAGAGCCTCGTTGTCAGAAATTAAAGAGAAAGAGTTGGGAGGAGAGGAGCAAAGAGGAGAGACCTCAATGAAGATAACTCCCCAATGTGCTAAGAATGACCCTCTCAGACCCACTTCCAAAAGGCCCATAGCACCTTCCACTGTGCTCTAGTCTCCAAGCCACCTGTGACACACGGGCTCTGGAGCGCACTCATCCAAACCGTAGCCTCCACTGCAGGTGCAGGAGCAGCAGGGAGGTCCGGCTCATGTCCTGTTTGTGAAATGCTGCCCTCTGTAGCTTAAGAGTTAAAGCTTACTGCCTATATTTTCCTTGGCTGGTGCCATAGTTTGAGGAGGCGTGTCTGGGCTCTGGGGTCCTCCTCAAACTATGGCACCAGCCAAGGAAAATATAGGCAGTAAACTTTGAACCCCTACCCAGTCTAGCCGATGGACAGGATATTTTCCACCATTAAGTGGAGAAGGGGATCTGACTTTCACACAAACTCTGGTGCCCCATATCGGACCATGTCCCATGGATGGGGAGGCCTGGTGGCACTCAGAGGAAAGATAATAAGTCACCAAGAAGAGACTCGATACCCTAGGAGCATATACAGGGGGAGGAGGTCCCCCTCAGTCACAGACATAGGGGAAGGGAGTAGAGGGGGAAGCGGGAGGGAGGAAAGAAAGGGAGGATACAAGGGATGGGCTAACAATTGAGATGTAATATGAATAAATTAATAAAAAAATGTCAAAAAAAAAAAAAGAGTTAAAGCAACATGCATCGACTTCAATCTCGCCAATGTCCCACTTCCAACTTCCTAAGTCGCATTCTCTGTTTTGGATTGAATTGTGTCCCCAGTACCTGGTAGTGCTGTGTAGGACGTTTACAGAGGAAACCAAATTAAAGCCAGGTCTCTTCCCTGGTCTCACTCCTCCATCCCGCTCTCTTAACATCTCTGGCAATGGGGCCCTGCCATGTTCTCTTACCAGGTGAAGAGGAGGCTTAAAGAAAGATCAGTCAGTGTAGACTAATGACAGTGACAGTGGAAATTCCCTTTAGTGGAGCCCTGAGCAAGAAGTGTCAGAGTGAGTCTTAATGCAGTATGACTGGTTTTTTAAGTCAAAGGGAAACTCAGACTCGGATGCACAGGAGGCACATGTTAGATGACGAAACGAGGGGAAGGGAAGAAAGCCGCCTACAAGTCAAGGAATGCCTGTGGGCCAGGAGGCAGCGTGTGCTCAGTAATCTCTCTTTTAGCCTCCTTGTTCTCGTGGGCTGAACTGGGCCCACTCAAAACCCACATGCTGACATCTTATCCCTCCCTACCTCAGAATGAAGCTGAATTTGGCCTGTAGCGCGGGGGGGGGGGGGGCGGCGGTAATTAAGTTAAAAGAAGGTCCCTAGGATGTGCCTTAATCCACTCTCTCCAGTCTCCTTATAGGATAAAGGCAGGTGAGAGGCAGTGGGTGCTCCCTGGCCAGCGCAGATGTCCTCTGAGGATACACGGAGGGAGAATGTCTGCAATCACAGAACAGCAGCCTCAGGAGAGCCCCGCCGAGTGACATGTTGATCTCAGACTTCCAGCCCCCAGAAGGAGGAGAAATAAATTTTCTCCTGCTTGAGCTATCGGGTCTCTGGTGTTTTGTTTTGATAGCCCAAGGCATGAATAAATTTTCCTTCGGCCTTCTTTTAGTGTGTATTTCTTGATAATTGGACTAGACGTGAATTTTCTTATGGGCAGTATATAATATTGCTTTTCATGAAGTAAAAAAAAAAAGTTGCCTCACGTGGAAGTTTTACTCAGTAGCAGAGATGAAAAATGTCCATGACCAACTTGGATAGCAGGAGACCAACATGTGTGTAAAGGACAGAGTGGAGAGAAGGGCTGGGCATAGCTCAGAACAAAGGGCCAAGGGTGCAGACCAACTATGACAAATGTCCTATAGGCAAGAAAGATTCTTTTTTTTTTTTAAACTTTTTTTTTATTAATTTATTCTTGTTACATCTCAATGGTTATCCCATCCCTTGTATCCTCCCATTCTTCCCTCCCTCCCATTTTCCCCTTATTCCCCTCCCCTATGACTGTATATGCTCCCCTGTATATGCTCATAGGGTCTCAAGTCTCTTCTCGGTAACCTGCTGTCCTTCCTCTGAGTGCCACCAGGTCTCGAGATTCTTGACATTTCCTGAGTCATGCAGAGCTCCCGCCTATGGATGCAAGGAGCAGGTAGGGTCTGTGTGCACACAATGATGCCTGCCCCATTTCTACAATGCAGCGAGGTGGGAACACACCATTTCTAGCACCCCAGTAGTCTGTATAGACATCCTATCCATAAAATGCACAGTTTGCCAAGAGTAATGAGCAAAAGGCAACCTGGGGAATATCTTTACGCATACAGTCTTGAGATTTTGACTCAACCAATCATGCTCTAGTTGTGTGCCCCTCACCAAGCCTCACCCCTCTTTTTTTTTTATATATATAAAACAAAAAGAATTGTTGTAAAACCAAAAGTGTCTTCAGCCACATAGGTAAGTTCCAGGTACACTGTTGGCCTAGCTCATATAGTCAGCAACATTGTGGTCACTGTGAGGCTGGAAGCCCCATTTTAGAATGACCAGTTGATCTAGGAAGGCCTTGACTTGTCTGTCTACTATGACTCAATGCATTTGCACAGCACTTTTGTTGCAGGGGCTTTGATGCCAGCCATCCTAGTTTACGCAGGACATAATACCAGAGGCCAGGAATATCCCCAAAGGAAGTTAAGGGTCATGAAGAAGAGACACACAGCTGTTGGTTGGGAAAGAAGGGTGCACTCTCTAAATTCCTCAGAAAGCAAACTATTTGGGTCTGTGTGTCCTTCACAGATGCCAAGACAATTCATGCATCAAACTGTCACATCCCAGAACCAGAGAAAAATACCAGACTATTTCACAATTCTGGCCCTGTATATCTCTGGGGTTCCCACCCCCCAAAAATGGATTTTCCAACATTTGGAAACAGAGAAGGAGAAACTAGCTCTCAAAACTCATTAGACTATATCATGAAAATAAAGAGTATTTAATTTGTTATTTATGTTCTGAGTCTAGCGCCAGGATTGGCAAATTACTTACTTAAGTGGCAGTGTGTCTTAGACCTGAGTGCATAGACTTTGGAACCAAGTTAAAGCTAGGATGCAAATGAGGGAAGACTGAGAAGGGTTCAAAAAGCAGAACAAACAACATTTTTATTTGCATAAATTTCTTTATATGAAAATTTGTAGGGGGCTTCGAGACAGAGTTTCTCTGTGTAGCCTTGGTTGTCTTGGACTTGCTTTGTATACCAGGCTGGCCTCAAACTCAGAGAGATTCCCCCTGCCTCTGCCTCCCTTGGTTCTGGGATTACATCATAGAAAGTAAGTAGTGATTGTTAGAAAGTAAACTTACAGTTGGTCAAAATCTAGGATTTTAATACTGACCTTTTGAATAATGAACCCTTTACATGGTTACACTGTGCAATGGTGAAAGTTGTGTCTATGCCATTTCTCTACCATCTTAGAATAAACCACAGATTGCTTCTCAAGCTTCCAAAACAAAAAAACAAGCAACACATAAATGTGATTTTTTTCATTTATTTTTATTATTTCTTGAGAATCTCATACATGAATACTGTATTGACATAATTTTCACCCCATTTGCTCTCCTCCAGTTCTTCCCATGTCCCCTCAACTCCTCAAATTAATGAACTCTTGTTTAGTTATTATTGCTAGGCTTTTAACGCACAGGCATGCCTATGTGGATTGTAAGTACAACCTTCTGGGTCCCTGTAGTGTTGTTCAGAGCTCATCACTTGGGATTAGACAACCTTCCTGTTCCTGGGGAAGACTGATTCTCCCTCTCTCCTGAGTGCACTGTCTCTCTCATGGGTAGAAGACACTCACAACAGACATTCTCATCCTCAAAGGAAGCTTCTTTGGTGAGAAGTCAGAGATGCACTAACCTCTGGGTATAAGAGTAAACAGTTAGGTCTCAGAGGTTATATTGGATTAGGAAAATGACAGTAGTTGGTTCTTGTCTAGGGTCCATGACTTCTCCAGCCATGGGTACTTGTTTAGATATATAGTGCCTTGGTACTATACGCATGGATTCTCCCCTATGGGGCAGGCTTTAAGCCCAACTAGGCAACTATTGATTACCACTGAGATATAAGCGCTACTATTGCACCCTTGGGGATATTTTGCTGTGCTGGTCATTGCTGTGGTTTGTACGTGTCAAGGCTGGGGAGGACTACTATTCATTGCTTTCCTCTCTTGGTGTCTTGCATCGTGCCTTTAGGTACTATGAGAACTTGGCCTTGGGAAGACAGCTTCCAGGTCAGTGCTAGCTTGGTTCCTCCAAGTCTTGTGTCTGATGTAGGTGGGGCTTACCTTCTAGTTCTGGGGAGCACCCGGGGGTAATGCTAACAGCCTACGTTGTGTTAGCAGTCCAACAGCTCAAGGGGAGTTTCTCATGTCTGGCAACCGTTCTTTTGTTAATTAGTCTATGGCTCTTGCGAGGAGCGTTACACCCTGGCATAACTTCATTTAAAACATATATATAATATGCAAATTTAAGTAAATATAAAATACTATGTCTCCCTATGGCTTTTCCAATCATATTTAATGTTCTTTATCTCTCTTCCTTCTACTCCCTCAGTGTTACCCTCCCGCCTCCCTCCCCAGATAAAGCTCCCTCCAATAGGCTTTTCCTCATTTCCCCTTCATAACATCTGTGTCCCATTATCCACCTCTCTATCTTTTTAATGTCGATGAACAAAGGTGAACTACTCTGGACTCAAGTAGCAAATCAGCCTTAAATCTCTCTGGATGAGGCCGTACCTGAGCTTTGGCGTCTATGGAGGAATGACTGACTTGCCTCGAGTTCACAGTAAATGGGTCATCCTCTGTAATACGGCACTGAATGGCCTTAAACTTTTCATATTTGCCTGAAAGATTTGGGGCATGGCCTTTAGTGGCTGGGGGAAGGTGGTTCTGGGGATACAGGTGCCTGTGAGCACACACTCCTGAAGTGGCATGCTCTCAACTCTATCAAGATGAGGGATTTTTAAGAATACAATGAAGAAACAGAAGAAGTGGGTGGAGCGGATGTCAGCATATTCAACGTGAGCTCAATTATAGGGTTTGAAAAGATCCAGAGACAACAACAGGGCAAAGGTTTTGGAAGGGTCCCCGCTCCCCAGCCAATGCCTTATAGTGAATCTAAGTCTCAAAATGATGATGATGATGATGATGATGATGATGATGATGATGATAATGGTGATGATGAAGGCTGATACACTCTCTACAGTTGATGCAATGACACTAAAATCTCCTCCAACATATTGCTGGAATATAGGCAAGAATGTGGAGGGAAGTCAGAGTGCTTAAATTAACTCCTCCTGGGATGGCCAGTCTTGTCAGTTTTATTGCATTGGTATAAATTCACTTCTCTGTGTGTCTGTGATGGAGTCTCCAGACAAAGAGTCTGAGGGATCTGACCTATGCAGTGCATTTATCTCCCGAGGGATGCACACTATGGTGGCATTGCAGAGAGTGGGCTGACGACCTAATGTGCAGCCTAGCGAGAAGTAGCTCCCTGGGCCCTGAGTCCTCAGGAGATGTATCTGGTCAAGGTCTCTCCCGTTACTCCCTTCTCTCCGCTTCCTGGCAGACATGACATGCTCGTCACACCCTCCTGCCACTGATAGACAGATACCTCTGAGAACACGAGCCAAAATAAGGAAGCCTTCCTTCCTCAGGCTCTGTCAGATGTTTTTGTTTGCTTGTTTGTTTGTTTTGTTTTTTTATCAGTGACTAGACAGCCACTGCTCATTAAAAAAAAAAAAGTTAAAAAAAAAAGTTAAACAGAAAAAGATACAAACAATACTTGAGGTGCCTGGGGAAGGACAAGGGAGTCTTGTCCTAGGTGAGACATCTAAAGTCCTTTGCCAGCGTAAAGATCTCATAGGTGCCCTTCCTATTTATCTCCAGTATTATCAGCATGAGGCCCACCTCCTCCTAGAGATCTGAACTCTGATTGGATGCTGGTCTCCATCTGTCCTAGGAGGACTGGGACTAATTGCTGAATGGATGGTTCAGGAAACATGGCGATCTCCATTCCTTCTGCCCCTGGAAAGAGCTTAGCAAGAAAGCAGCATCTGAGCCAGTCTTGGCTAAGGGGACAGGACAGCTGGTCTTTCGGGGATGTAGGGAGCTTTTCCCAGTTTTCAAGTCAACCAACCCAAGACTCCCCGTTACGTGACAGGACCTTTACCTTAAAATAAACTGGATGTGGAGTCTCTACCCCACACAGCTTGCAGTGCATCAAATGACACACACACACATAAATACTCAAAGCTTATACTGTCCTGCTTAGTGCAAAATCCACAACACCAACAAAAGCCACACAAGCACAGTGGAAATTCCTCCACATGCCCCATTTAGAGATTGCAGCATTGCTGGCCAAGCCCTATCAAGCTAAGTAAAAACTATATATTTAAAAAAAAAAAGTAAATATCTAACATTTATTACTGTGTACATTTAAGCATTTTATATCTGTGACTCTCGATTTTGACTTTCTGGCTACTTGCTGATGCTGTTGTTTTGGTGGCATTATGCTACCTCAGAAATGCTCATGAGTGTTCCATTTAATCACAGGGGACAACCAGGCCTTCACTTGGATGCTTTAGGCAAATATTTCATTTCCACTGTGACAATGGATTTTCCCACCTTCCCAGTAGGTGGAAACCAAGCATATGAAGACTTATCTAATAAAATGTAGACACAGACAGAACCCTGACCTTGCCCAGCCCTTTTATCATTTGCTTTTATGTTCCCTGTATACTGCCATTAGCAATTAATTTTCAAAGTGGAGTAAACCTCAAATCTTCCCATGAACTATGTTTTCCCACTAAAAGCAGAGACTGTGGAGACCTTGTGAAAAAAAAAAAAGTCAACCTCTCAGGCTCCATCTTGGACCTGCTGATTGAAAAGCAAGCATTTGAGCAAGACTCCCAGAAACTCCCTGCACAGCAGAGGTGAGAAGTCCTGGCTACAGGATAAAACTCTCTCAGCCGGGGGAGGTAGCAGGGATAGTCTCCTCTGAGTCAGTGAGAACCCAGGGAAGTCTGTGAAAGAGCCAGGGAGCCAGCAAGTATTGCCAGAGCCGACAGAACATGTCTGGGCAGTGTTTCCATGAGGCAGTGGTGAGTGTTCTGGCAGAAGTCAATCCGGATGCTAGGAGTGCCAGATAACCGCAGGCTCACCTTGGCTTTAATATTAGCAGAGAAGCACACTTCTGGATAGGAACACAACATGTATCAAAAGGAAATCAAATTCAGTACCTGGATTCAACCTGAAACCTAGAGCCAGGAAAACCATGGTCAGTTTGGGCCATTCAGCACTGCAGGTCTTCCAACAGCTCAGGGTGAGCCTGCAGGGCTGCGTGTGCGAAGGAGAGCCACCATGCAGGGATGCTTGTGCAAAGGAGAGCCACCATGCAGGGATTCATGTGCAAAGGAGCGCTAACATGCGGATCTGCATGTGCAAAGGAGAACCACCATTCAGGGTTGCTTGTGCAAAGGAAGCCACAGAGCACAGAGTGAGAAGTTGACTGTTGCACTAGCTGAGCTTGTTCTAGAAGAGACTTTGTCATTGCATACAGCCCTCAAATTCAATAAGAAGTAAGCATGCTTAAAATAGAAAAAAATCATTAGAAACAGTAGGATTGTCCCCCATCAAAACTCAGAGGGGCAACTACATAATCATTAAGACCATCATTATTAACAAATAATAATTTTACACACTCACCACTTTGATTCCTTTCCATCAAACCATTGAAATGTAAGGAAAAGGTTAAAATTCACAAGAGTGAGAAATGTTGAATGTTTAAGAATTTCTCAGTCAGTACACAGTATGCACGCACGTGGTATACAGTCCCCCCTTAACCATGTGCTAGCCCTTGATTGCAAGACCTACCATATTCATTTTCATATTATCCTGAAAATTAATCAGCTCTAATAAAAATGGCAAAGGCTTTTTGACAAATCAATGATACTAGAGTTTTCCAGAAAATATTAACAGAAACACAAGAAAGATAGAACCAGAAAAAAAGAGGTAAAAAAAATCTAGCAGGAAAACAGAGATCATCCTACATGTATTAACATAGATATTTGTAATAACTTAAATGTATTGATACGGTGCCACATATAATATATTACAGTGGATTCATATATTATATGACATTTTATATCAAACAGCATATGAAAGTATTTGTTGGTATAATCTATGAAGTTAAAACAACATATGGCATAAGTAGATTAACAGACCAGAATTAGGCAGAGGAGGGTTGCCTAACACACTACAAATTTGCAAATAAGAAGGTATGCTCTAAGACAGAACAAAGAGACAGGCCTACTATGTGGAGAGCATCCAGCATGAGCACACACAAGATCTCAGGGAGTTCCAAGTTCTCCAATAAAGTGTGAATTCCTCCTCATTGGCTTCCCGGGCCTTGTGCTCATAAAGGCAGAATACAGAAAAAAAATGGATGCAAATAAATATAGATTAAAGAGAAAGAAGATGCAGTGGATAAACATGAATATTAAAATGAAGAAGATGAAAAATGAGGGCTGGAGAGATGGCTCAGTGATTAAGAGCACTTGCTCTTGCACAGGATCAGGGTTCGATTCCCAGCACCCACATGGTGGTTCCCAACTGCCAGTGACTCCAGTTTCAAGGAATCTAGTGCCTTTTTCTGTCTTCCACAAGCACTGGGCACATACATGGTGCATGACACACATGAAATAATAAAATTAATAGATCTGAAATGTTTTTAAAGAAATAGAACAGAAATTCTGTATACATCTCAAGCAGCAGATATGATGAAAGAGGTGGAATGAATGGTCTACAGTAAGAATTAGACCTAAAGCAAAGAAACAAATATGAAGAAAACCTGAGGATCCCAAGTGACCTTTAAAACTTTTTCAGATGTACTTCACTTTCTCTTCAGCTTTATGGAGGTCAATGCTCTTAATTAACATAATACAATTTTAGGAGAATTTATACCACCTTAGAGTTGTCATGGAACAAGATCTTTTAGTAAGCAAAATCATCACAGGACACATGCATATGCACACATGAGCACATACACACATACTTGCACAGACATGTACACACATAAACATGTACACACATAAACATGTACACACATGCAAGTTGTCCTAGAGGATACAGTTTTGAGGAGCCCCTTGTATAACAAAATCTACAGAGGCTCAAGTCCCCTCCATAAAATAACATTGCACATGCCTTGTAGCCAATGGACAGCCTTCTGTATCCGCAGTCTGTAGACTCAATTCTCTTAACCAAAATATTTTATTAACAACTTATTGACTGAGCCTATGTCAATTATAACCAGATTAACCAAAAGAGTAGGAAATGAATATTAATCAACACAACAACAAAACCTTAAGGATATCAGTCCTGAGGAATGATTCTCCGATTGGGAGCCGCAGGATTTCTTCCGCTGGAACCGGCGGTCATAAGACCTCAGAGCCTCAGCAGGAGCCGGAGCTCTGAAGCCTTCCCTCAAGCAGATGTCTCTAGGAGCGTCTTGAAGGGCAACGATGAACAGTCAAATCTATCCCAAGTCTCCAATCCGCCTTGCCGCCTATTCTGGGCTCATTTATATAGCTCCTCCCAGAGTCTGTTCACAAGATCTTTTTCATCTGGTAGCAATTAAGCCCCTGCACGAGGTGGTTGCCCTGCTAGTGAATTAACATCACCTGTTTTCTTACTAGACCGTTCGATCCCACACTTGGGATCCTAAAGAACAGGTTTCTCTCCTTCAGCAGTCACCGATTCAGAACACAGGTTTCTTTGTATGCATCCAGATCCCTCTGGCTCCCTGTGACTGCTCATCCCTCACAGTGGCCTGTGCGCTTGTTGCTCACTTTATTTTAAGGCAGGCAGGAGAAGGCAGCACAGTCTTGGCCATCACTGCTCTGTTTCCTTCCCATTTGAAAGCCTTTGGAAGCCAACAGGCTGTGCTTGCAATGGACATCCATCCAGGGTGGGTGGGAGACTCCTTTGAAAGAGCAGGATAGCCTCTCAAAGGAGAAACAGAGTCTTGCTAATCATCCTGTAAAAGGCGTCAGTCCTACAATTGGAAAGGAGGACTTTGTAGATGGACCAAGGTCTAAAATGGACTTCCTTCACTCTTTTGGGATATCTAACTGTTGTGTTTGAACTTGAAGGCAGAAAGGTACCTGGAGCTTCCAAGTATGAAAGGACAAAAATATTATATGTAGTGGTTAAGAGGCCTTGCATATGGTAGCCTGGCTTGGGACCACCCTCTGTATTTTCTAGCTGTGTGCCCTGGAATGAGTCACAGCATCTCTTCATGCCTCACTTTTCCTTTCCCTCAACTGGGATTGTTCACATACTTCCCAGAGGCTCTGGGGAACTGATGGAATGATGCAAATAAAATGTTTGTAGCACACAATGACTGCTAGAGAATACTTTCATCACAGGAACAAGAAAACAGTCCAGCGTCACACACTAGAGTTTGCCAAGTCAGAGACTTGCATGAGCCATGATCCATCTCTTGGGATAGAATGCAGAAAGTCATCTCCCCTTGCAATCCTACAGCCCCAAGGGCAGATGGTGCCAGTGGGTCACTGGCAGCTGACATGATCTCAAATGTTCAGTGGCAGCAGATCTCTCATAACAACATAGTGCCAAGCAGCTTCACATTCTTTCAGGAAGCTGTGTTTCCTGTGGTCAAGCCAGCTGGGCTCCCATAGTTAAGATGTACATATCAAAAGGAAGTGAGGTGGCCCTCATGCACAGCAAGGCTCACCATTTATTCTGGATAGATATCCCAACACAACAGGTGTGCCTCCAGAATACCAGTGACTATGGCCTCTAGCATCTGTGGTTCTGCAACTGCTATATGCCCTGGCCTCGGCCCTTTCTGCACGCAGACCCACACCACAGATATGGATGCATGAGACGGGCCACTGACAGATGCCAGACCACATTTACACCTTGGATTGGTCTCTGGACAAATGATTCTGTGCACAAAGGAGGCAGGGGGAGGGGGAGGCTAGTCTTAATCGAGTCTTGAGTCTTGAGCACCCTCCCCAGGTGGTGCTGATCTGATCTAACAATGGAAAGAGTGTCCATTCAATGGACATGGCTCCTGGTAATCTTTGCCACTGAACTAAAAGCTTTCAAATGGGAGACAGAAAGGCCATAAATCTTAGAGGCGACGCTAAATATTTGTCACTGTAACACTTAAGACCTTGTTTTAAGATCATTCCTTTCTGAAAGCTTGTAACAAATAACTGGGTGACTCCCTTCCACCAGCACATCTCTTTTTGCTCCACACATGGGAGAGCAAAGGCCTGCATGGGCAGGCAGTTCTCAGCCACTGTGTGGTCTCCACTCCTGGCCAGATGGGGAGTCGTCCCTTTTTGTTTAGATGAAGCCAGCTCTTACTTCTATGACACAAGGATGGCCATGGTTTTAACTGGACTTTCTTTCAAACTGCCATTAATCTTCCCTACCCGACCCGGCTGGCGGAGTGAGTGGAGTAAATTGTTTACGTTCTGCTGTATCGAGAGCTCTCCTTGGGTTGGGCTCTCACTGGCTCACGGGCAGCCAGGCGTGCTTTCCTCACGTCCACATCCTGAGAATCAAGGTGGGATAAAAATGGAATCAGGTACGTGTTTCATTCCAGCCCCAAGCACACATGTCAGAGAAAAGTTGTTTCTCGCTGACTTCCAACGCCACCACAGACCTTTTGCCCTAGCACTGCAGCCAGGGCCCCTGTGAGGGCTCTCAAAACTCAATGTTCTGGCCGCTGAGAGGACACCAAAGCCCCACAGACCCTTCCCAAAAGCTAGTTTTTCCCAGAGTAACAGCAAGTCCTTTATGGAAGAATGCTGTCATCTGCCTCAACTCTCTAGGACCAGAAGAACAGAAATCACCAGCCCGGGAGATTGCCACGCAATAGCAAGGGGAGGTGGCTGAGGAAAAGGACAAGCCACGCCCACTACAGCCCAACCATCTCAGACCATTGGCTGTTCTGGGGCGGCGAATGCTCATTCTCAGTGGTGGGATGAGCCTCAGGGCAGTGAGCATGCCAAACAAGCATTCTACATCTGAGTGCCAGCCACAGGCCCCAAATCCACTTTAATAATGACCAGAGTAGAAAGATCCAGGGACTAAGCAGGCAGGCATTCCTGAAGCAGGATCAAAGAATGAGAGCAGACCTCCCGCCTGCAGCCCAAACACTTTCCTATTAAGTTTAAATTAATCAGGTTTTAACTACAGGAAGATAAATCAATCAAGAGCCTCTCTGAAAGAAGATGGGATTACTAGGCACTTCTTCCTTCCCTGAATGCTCTGCCTCCACTTTCTTCAGCCTCCCTTACAAGTTCCTAGCTTCATCTCACCAAAGAAGCAGCTGCTGTTTACATAGAGAGCAGAGGCTCACTCCTCTAGTCCCAGCCCTAGGGAGGCCAGGGCAGGAGGGTCATTGTGTATTCCATGACATCACAGACTATAGGGCAAGACATCGTGCAAGACATTTTTTTTTGCGAATAAACAAAGGTAGCACTTGTCAGGGTCTTGCCCAAGGTTGGCCACTAAGTGACGCCTCTCCTCTCACGGAAAGCTGAGGAGAACAGCGTGAATGGGGCTTCGCGGCTGGATGGTGGGCTTCTGTTTCTTAGCCTGGTGCTTTGCACCAGTGTCCCTTGCACATACATCCTTGGACCTGAGAAAATGTCCATGAACCCAGATCTCATCACAAAAAATATCACCAATATGAAATGTCATGGGAGGATCTTCTCTCCGAAACCTAACAGTCTTGTATAAATGCTTGCCAACGCATGAGCATCAGGACACAGATTTTAAAAGACCAATCAAAACCTTCATCCAAGAACTCAAGGAGTTGAAGAAGACACTTAGAAACAGCTTAGTAACACCAAGGAAAGAAGCGTAAAGAGAATAAACACATGAGTGATGTCCTGAAAACAAAAATGCAAGGTTAAGATAAATGGCAAAAAATAATGCAGATGCTGAGAATAGAATTTAATAAGGAGATAGAAACATTGAAGAAGACACATGCTGAGGTGAAGATGGAATTGTAAAACCCAAGAACTCAACCAGAAAATCCAAAGAGAAGCCTTGCAGGTGGAGTGGGGCAACCAACCAGAAGATAGAGTATTGTCACAGCACTGAGAATCTAGGCCAAATAAGCAAGGGATATGAAAAAAAGAAAAAAGAAAAACATAGGAAAGGATCATATAGGAAACTTAGAGTACCATGAGGAAACCAAACCTTTGAATAAGAGAAAGAGACCAGGTCAGTTTAGTGGAATAGCCCAGATCGTCAAGATTATAGAAGAAAGTGTCCTCAAACCAAAGAAAGACACCGAGACAGAATCAAGAAGCACATGGAACAACAGTAAATAGACAAGACCATGAAAAAAGACCCCCACGGTGTATCACCATTAAGATACTAAGAATACAGAACAAAGGAATATACTGAAAACTGAAAGAGCAAACCCACAAGTCGCATGGAAAGGAAAACCCATCAGAACAACAGCTGATTTTTCAGTGGAAACTTTGGAAGCCAGAAGAGCCTGGAGCACTGCATTCCAAGTTCTGAAAGACCATGGTTGTCAGCCTAAACTAATATAGCCACAAAACTATCTGCCATAATTGAAGGAGAGAGAGAAACTTTCCGCTACATAAACAGCCTAAAAAATATATTTAATAAACTAAACCTAAAATAAAATAGGAAGAGTTATTTTGGGCTGAAGAGAGGAGTGAACATAGCCAAAAGTCTATGGAAAGAAATACCAAGCCATAATTATTAAAACACAAAGTACCACTGAGAACACAAACAAACCAAAAAACAATAACACAATGACCTCAAATAACACATATTTCAATAGTAACTTTAAGTATCAATAGTCTCAATTCTCCAACCAAAAGGCATGAGCTGACTGGATGGATCAGGAAACAAAATTCATCTGCCTGTTGTTTCCAAAAAATACATCCTAGGTTTAAAGATAGACACTGCCTTCGAGTAAAATGATGGACCAATGCACTCCTCCTGTCACATAGAACCAGGAGGCAAACAGGCGCCATCATTCCAAGTTAGCGATAAGTGACTGCACTAAAAAATCTGAAAGAGCACAAACAAATGATTTAACGATGCAACGCAAAAAGTTGGAAAAGCAAGAACAAATCAAGTCCACACATAAGCAACAGTAAGAAATAATAAAAATCAGAGCAGAAATCAGTGAAACAGGAGCAAAGAAAACAACAAAGAAAGAATCAACGAACTTGAGAGCTGATTCTTTGAGAAGATAATAGTGACAGACCCTTGGCCCAACTAACGAGAGAGAGAGAGAGAGAGAGAGAGAGAGAGAGAGAGAGAGAGAGAGAGAGAGAGAGAGAGAAAAAAAAAAAGAAAAAGAAAGAGAGGGGGAGGGAGGGGAGGGAGGGAGGGAGGAAGGAAGGAAGGAAGGAAGGAAGGGAGGAAGGAAGGAAGGAAGGAAGGAAGAAAGAAAACCATAAGGGCATTAATTCCAGTTCCAGAGGATCTGGGTTCAATTCCCAGCACCCACATGGCAGCTCACAACTGTCTGCAATTCCTGTTGCAGAGGATATGGCACGCTCACACGGACATACCTGTAGGCAAAGCATTAGTACACATAAAAATAAATAAATCTTTAAAAATAAAAAGAAAATTGGAAACGAACAGGGAAACATTAAAAGAGATACCAAACAAATTCAGAATCTTGTAAGGGATTTTTTTTTAAAAATCTCCACTCCATTAAGATGGAAAACTAAAAGAAATTGATGAATTTCTAGATTGAGCCAAACCACCGAAATTAAATCAAGAAGAGGTAAATAACGTAAACAAACCCATAACCTCTAAGGAGATTGAAGTAGCAATATAAAGAATGTCAGCTTAAAAACAAAATTCAGGACCAGATGGACTCAAATCAGCGTTATACTAGACTTTCAAAAAAGATCTATAGTAAATTCTTCTTAAACTATGAAAAAAGAAAACAAAACAGAAGGAATATTTTTAAACTCCTATGAAGCCAGTATTACTCTAATATTAAAACTAGATGCAGGCACAACAACGAAACCTATAGAGTAACATCTCAGATGAACATAGACTCAAAAATGTTCAACAAATTGCAAACAATACAGGCATACATAGAAAAAGTACACCGTGACCAACTTGGTTATATGCTTGAAATGCAGGCGATGGTTCAATACACACTACTCAATACATGTATTAAAACTGCATAAATGAACTTAAAGACAAACATCACATGATCATCCCAGTAGATGCATTAAAAAACCTTTGAAAATGTGTTATGGCTGAATAATAAAAGTCCTAGAGAATGTAGGAGGAGATGGAACACACGTCCACATGATAAGAGCTATATATGAAAAGCCTACAACCTACATCATCCTAAATAGAGAAATGGCGATCCCTCTGGAGTCTGGAACGCGACAGGAATGTCCACTACCCTCACTTCTTTTCAATACTGTCCTCAAAGTACTAGCTAAAATAGTGAGGCAAGAGAAGGAAACTAAAGAGATGCAAATAGAAATAGAAGAAGTCAAATTATCCTCATTTGCAGATGACATACTATATATTAGAGATCCCAAAAAGTTCTCTCAGAAAATTTCTAAAAACAATAAACAAATTCAGCAATGTGGCAGGATACAGAATCAACTTGAAAAAACCAACAGCGTGTTTATATACCACCAGCAAATACACAGAGAAGGAGATCACGGTCACACTTCCATTTGCAATAGCTTCAAAGAAAGTAAAATGCCTCGGAATAAACCTAACCAAGGAAGTGAAGGACCTCTAAAATAAAAAACATTAAACCACTGAAGAAAGACATTAGAAAATGGAAAACTATCATATTCATGGATTGGTAGAATTAATAGTATGAAAAAGATCATTCTGCCAAAGCTATTTACATATTCCATGCAATCTCAATTAAAAAAATCCCCATTTTATTCTTCATATAAATAGAATAAACTATCTTAAAATTCATATAGAACCACAGAAGACCCTAGACAGCCAGAATAATCCAAAGCAAAAAGAAAAATAATGAAAGGAATTGGCATTCCAGATCATAAGATATATCACAGAGCCATAATAATAATAATAATAAATATGGTAGTGGTATAAAAACAGACACATAGACCAATAAAATAAAATCTAAGACCCAAAAATGAGAATACATGATTTTCAGCCACTTAATATTTGACAAAGATCACAAAAACATAAGCTGTATAAGATAAAGTATCTTCAAACTTGGTATTGGGGAAGCTGGGTGTCCACATGCTGAGGAATGAGACTAGACCTGTATCTATCACCTTGCAGCAAAACTAACTCCAAATGGACCAAAGACGTAAATATGAAGCTTAAACTGCTAGAATAAAACAGAGGAGCTCCCTATATAGTATCCTACATATAGGAAATGATTTTCTGAAAAGGATTGAAGAGTAAAGGTCAACAGTTGACAAATAGAACTTCATAAAACTAAAAGATCTGTACAGCTAAAGAAACAACTGCATGAAGAGGAAGCCCACCTAACGAGAGAGAATCTTTGCCAGACACACACCTGACAGAGGATTGGCATCCAGAACACACAAAGAACTCCAAAACAAAGAATTAAAAAGAAAAAAGAAAACAAGGAACCATTCCAAACACCAGGCCTGACATCTGAACAGAGTCCTCAAAAGAAGGAAGAAAAAAATAGCTAAGAAACATACCAAAAAAAAATGTTCATCATCCCTGGCAATTGGCGAAATGCAAACTCAGAATAACTCTGAGATTTTGTCTGCGCCCCAGTCAGAATGGCAAAGACCAACAAAACAAGAAACAACAAGTGCTGGAGGAGATGGGTAGAAACGAAAGCTCTCATTCACTGTTGGTGGAGTTGCAAATTGGTTAAGCAAACATGGAAATCAGCGTGGAGAATTCTCAGAAAGCTAAAAATAAACCCAGCCTATGGCCCAGATATACCACTTCTTGGCATATGCCCGAAGGACTTCACGCCCTACTCTGCAGATTCTTGCTCAGCCATTGCCACCCTACACCAAACAGCTAAGGAAAAGAAGGAACTTAGATGTCTTTCACCTGGTGAATGGGTAATAAAAGTGCAGCACATGTACACTGTGGCAAGCTACTCACCTGTAAAGAAAAATGAAATCATGATCTCTTCAGGTCAGAAGATAGAACTAGAAACCTCCAACTTCAAGGGATCTAATAATAACCCCTTCTGGCCTCTGAGGGCACATCACCCATGTGCACAAACCCACGCAGAAATAAACACCCATGGTTAAAAATAAAGTATTTAAAAAACAACTTGAATATTTGTATTTCACTTTTGAAAAAGACAGACGCAGGAACGCAGCCCAAGCAATAGGAAGAAGACAAGCACCATCGGTGTTTGAGCTATTCTGACAAAAGACGTGTCACTGTTGAAAGGCACCAAGGATTCCCAGGCACCTCTGAAGGGACTGCTGCAGAGTAGAGCCACAGAACGTGTCCCTTAACAGAACTCAGGTCTCAGAAGCGCTGCACTGCCACCCAAGTGGCACTTGGAGTCTGCCTTATTGATAGATGAATAAGATTGAAACTGACACCTGTGTCCAGGGAATCCCCTTGTGCCATTTAGCTAACACTTGGAACAGCTGCTTTGGAGAAATTACCTTCAGACCGGGCCCACCCTGGCAGAACAAAATCATCGCCGTAAGTACTTTTCCAGTTCCCCACAAATGAGGATTCTTGACCTGCAAGAGAGAACAGGGCCATCTTTTATTCAAAATCGAATCTGTCATTTCTTTTTCTTTTTTTTATTTCCTCTGCTCTCTATCTTAGATCACAAAGCCTGTTATAGCAACATCCTTCTGAAGGATCCTGGCAGCGCCATCTTTACAGACCTTCAAAGGCCATTCAAAGCTCACGGTCAGTGAAGCACGTGGTCCTTTCATTGTCTGCTCTCAAAATGCTAGTTTCAGCCTGCTGTCACCCACTCCCACGAGTCTCCACAAGAGTCCTGGGCTGTCACCAACCCTATCACACTGTCATCCTAACCTCTAAGCCATTGCTCATGCTTGTCTCTTCATTACCTTCTTAATGAGCCACCACTCATTTATCAAGCCTTGGATCCAATTCACCTCCCAACGACACGTTCTCTAGCTCTAGAAGACCAAATTAATGGATAGCCTCCCCTTACTTGCAGTGCAAAGACTTGGCGTGAGTCCCTGCTGTAGTTTTTTAACCACGCTGCCTGATTGCATCTCTCACCCATCTCCCCCTAGTATTTGTCATCCTCACTAGAAACTGATGTGAAATACTCATGTTTATCCCCACTGTGCCTAGCTTACCCAGCTTTTAGAACACAGTAAATGCTCAGTGCTGTCTTTAGTGAACACAACTTCTCTAATGGCTGCAGATATGATGAGTTCCATCTCTCATCTACAGAAATGCTTTGGCCCAGGCAAGCTGCTTCGCGCCAAGCAAGTTGCCCCAAATGGAGCTTCTACTTCTCCCTCCAAACCCTCATTACCTCCTTCCCTTTGTCTCTATTCCTCACTGTGCACACTCAAATGTGATGTGATGTTCTGAGCCCCCAACCAAGATGCGAATGAAACAGCCAGCTGTGTTGACAATGATGTGGAATTCTCATTCGTAACCAGCAGTATGTATGGGACATGCTCAAAGGTGTTCACAGCAGCACACAAACTGGAGACACCCCATCACCAGAAACACAGAAATTGAGTTCTATTCTATTCTATAGAAAACTACAGAGCAGTGAGAAGGAATCACAGTTCTGCAAAGCAGGGGGATTTCAGAAAGGGGTCTAAATGCAAAAAGAACCAAAGCTCAAAGCCAGGAAAAGCTTGTCTATGATAATAGAAATTATAGCTTAGATCATAGCAGCTGTGGGGAGAAAGAAAGGCTCTCAAGCAGTACTGTTAAATATTCCAATTCATGACCTGCCATGTTACCCCCTTGCATTTTGAAGGTATATCAAATGTATGCTGTGTATCATACTGGAATAAAAGCAAAACCCCATAGCATCTAATGAAAACCCTATAGCATCTGTGTTGCTCCTTCACATGGGTGTAGTCTTCTTAAGTGGCCAACCATCAATTAACTCATAGACTTTTGCTGTCCTCAATGCATGTAAGTAGGTTTGGGAGGAGTCTCAGTAGTTCTGAATTGCGCTGAGACCATCAGTATGCTTATTAAGTTTGCCTTTGATTTCTCTCTGTGTAGCGTATTGAAGCCAGTGTCTATAAGGCCCAGACAACCCAAGTCTGGGTCATATGGGTGGCTGTGTAGCTTGAAGACCTGCTTCCCTCTGCAATCTTTGCTTATGAAGGGGACTGGTTGGCATCTAGGATTCCAGTGATGTTTTTCTCTGTTCACCTCCTTCAGATCAGGACGGCTTAAAGTGAGGGCCACAGATCAGTGGGTGAGCTGTCAACCTAAAGCTTGTTAGAAATGCAACTTACAAATCCCACCTGGATGACCAAATGAGTTCCAGAATGCTAGGTCCCAGGTTTCTGGGATCAGCTTTTATTTTCTATGTTGGGATGTAGTTATAGTTTGAGCGTGAAATGTCCCCCACAGGCTTGTGTTTGAACACTTGGCTCCCAGCAGGTGGCGTTGTTTGGGAGCTTGGGAGATTAAGGAATATTTAGGACACGGTAGAAGTAGGTGGCTAGGGAAGGGCACTGGCAGTTACAACTACTGCCAGCTTCAGTCTAGTTCTCAGTGCTTCCTGGCCCCACTGCCTACCATTAGCTCACTGCCCCTTTCTTTCCACATGGCCTAAAATATCCCTGAAACTATAAGACCAAATAAATCTTTCCTCTCTTGAGTCACTTTTGACAGGTGCTTGGTCACAGTGATGAAAAAGTCACTCATACAGATGTGTTGACAGCTGGGCCCTCATCCATGGTTCCAGGGTTAGCAAATTCTTAAAGCTAGCTACTCAGAGGGTGTTTTTCAAATACAAACTCACCAACCCAGAGCCCACACACTAATCTTGCCCTATATAAAGCTCTAGGGCTGATATTACCATTCCTAATCTCCCCAGGACCAGCTAACAGGTCACCAGGGAAAACTCCTATGCCCCCGAGGCCTGAAATGACTAGAGCATGCCAGTGCTAAGCTTGCTTATCTTTCCAGCTATGTTAGTCATTCAGAAATCACAATGTATCTCATGCCTACTGCTATCCCTTTCCTGTATGGCCCCAGCATCATGACCTTCCCCCCTACCCCCACTCCCTGCACCTCTCTCTCTCAGTAGCTATGAACTGGAAACTACTTTCTCTTTCCCTTTAAAAAAAAAAAGATTACTTTTATTTAGTGTGAAAACATGCCTGAACAAATGCTTTGGAACATTAGTGGAAGTCAGAAAACAACTTGTAGGAGTCTGTTTTCTCCTTCCTGGGGATTTAACTCAGGTCATCAGGTTTGGCAGCAAAAGCCTTCAATGGCCCTGTCTCTCACAAGCTGCATAAGCATCTTTTCAGTGTAGTTGTCTCTCTCTGTGTTTGTCTCTCTATGCCTCTACTATACTCCACCGTGTTTTTCTGGCTTCTACCATTATCCAGACTTCTGGTTTACCACGAAGACATCCTCACACAGGCCTGCCCTTAGGCTTGTACAAGATTCCAGGTTTTGCTACCTGTACAGCACTGCCAAACTCTTCTAGAGCCAGATAACTCCTGAGCTGCATCACCCCCAGTCCCCCACTCCATCCCATCAGTTCCCATCATCCTTTGTACGTGATTTTCTTACTGTCAACCCTCCAGGCTTTCCACTCTTAAATAACACTGCAAATGAAACAAAGCACACCTGCCATTGCCTTCAGTGGAGGAAGCTCAGACTTACAAAGAGAAGAAAGCTGCTTTCTTCCTCTTCCTCCTGCTCTTTCTCTTCCTCCTTTTCCTTCTCCTTCCCTCTCTTTCCCCTCATTCTCTTCTTTCCCTAATGAAAATTTGTGAAGTTTGGAGAGATACAAGACATCGCCGTCTCAGTGCCTCTCTTTCTTACTTATTGTTGTAATATGTTAGCACCAAGAACTAACCAGCCTCGTATTTAAATGCTGTCCAGGATTTCCCCTGCATGTATTTCCCAGGTTGACATCTTTTAGAGTCCATCAGACAGCAGAACACTCCATCATCTTTCAAGGCCTACTTCCAAATTCTCCAATTTCACTTTGAGTAAACTGCTCTTTCCATTTTCAGTCTTATGGCAAATTTCTGAGACTTCGTCTTGTAACCCATCCTCTTTTGTCTCCTAGCAGGTTGTATAGTTGAATAGAGTTAAATATATATTACAACATGTATGTATGTATGTATGTATGTATGTATGTATGTAATCAAAGAGACTCCCAAAACAATATAGGCTATCGCTGTTGCTCTTGCTTTTCTCCCAGAAACTGAAGGTAAGTCTCTCTTACTGAAGACACCATGTCTTTGAACACAGGACTCAGAGGCTCCAAGCTGGATCTGACCTGAAAGTCTTCGGCCTGAAGACTAGCTTTCATAGTACCAGAAGTTTCTGTGCAAGCTGCCAACGGAAGGAACCAACTGGTAGTCCTACCCAGCTATGACATCTATGCACCACAATAATGACCAGCATGGCAAGATGTCCCCAAGGCTGCAATAGTGACATACACACCTTGGTGGTAACCAACAGATGTCTAATTCAACTTACGACCTGCTTAACAGGAGGGAAATTATGTCTGGTACTGAAACCAGCCAACTACCTAGGTCCTGTGAAATTATGGATCTTAAAAGAGAGCCTACAACTTCTATTTTACTAGACCAGCATAATTTCTAACTATGTTCTAAGTGTTTATACTTAGACCCACAGATAAGTATAACTCTCACCAGTCATCAAAGAAACTTATCTTTGCCTTTGTATCAGATACCGTAACAGAAAACCACAAATGTTCAAAACGCACAGAACAGCTGACTATGGATATTCAGTCCCAATGAATACATGTACCACACAACCCCTGTATCTGAGGTCCAGGGAACATCTCAGAAGAGAGGGATGAGCCAGGAAATCTGCTGTGATACTGTGCCTCCTGGAAACAGCAAGGAATCTCCACCCACGATACCTCAATAATATAGCTGCCTAAACAATTCCTGAAAAAGAATGACACCAATAGACGTGCTGACATAGGAGGGGGAATATCAACCAGAGCCCCCAACCTTGGACAAAGAACTACAGGAGACTAAGAAATGGTGAGAGGAGAATTAGTCTTCCCATGGGATAAGCCCCTTAACCACTTATCCAATGCTAAGCAGTCAGCCATGAAATCATATACATACACCGATACTAATGGACTCAATAGATTGTATTTATATCTTTGTGCACCTCTATGCATAGCAATATAAAAAAGTCTATTTTTTTTTAATTCTCAAGAATTTGGATGGAGCAAAAGAGGGATGGAATGAGTTGAGGGGGGATGAAATGACAGGGGGGGAGTTAAAATTATATTTTAATTTTTAAAAAGCAAAAGTAAAAATAAAATGTCTGACACATCTAACTAGATAGTTTACAGTGTGTCTCTATAAAATGGCCTTCCCTGGTCCCTGAAGGGACTAAGCAAAAACCTTTGGCTCCTTAGCTATGAATTGAGAAGAGAAAATCATAAATATGCCCAGAGTTTGGCAAATATCATCTTCAAAACTTTATTGGGCAGAGTAACGTTTGCTGGCTCCAGAGTACTGACAGGCATCCAAGGTAATTTTATAGCAAGTTCTCGCGCTTAAAATCTTGACTTGGACATCCACCAAGTCTATGCAGGAGTATTCTTATATGGCCAGAGTAGCTCAGCTACTCTGGGAGGAGAGCTTGTCCTTAACAAGTGACGCAGAGTAGCCCAGGAAGGAGGAGCTGGTTGCCCTCCTGGGTGTCAGAAGCTGCAAAAGTGCATCCTGGGATGACAGCCAGATTCAGGCGTAATCAGCCATAACACAGGCAGCATTGGGATGGGAATCGAAAGCCTAGGGCACAATCAGGAGGAATAACTGGGATTTAAGCCGCAGGCTATTTAGATGTGGCTAAGGGATGCGTTCACATTCCATTCTGGGATGACTGCCTCTCCCCTTGGTCCATAAACCTCTTTTTCCTTAGCTTAGACCTTAGCCCCGAGGTATCCGCTCAAATTAGTTTCTGTAAGCATGGTGTCTTCGGTATGAAGGGGTGTTGGAATCAAATGCGATCTTCTTCCCTGCGTGGCATAAGTGCTCAGCGGGTTTGCTCCTTGAAAGCAAGCGTCTAATTCGCGTTCACGTCTCTCTTCCTGATCTGCAGGTTTTAACTGGAGCTCCTCTCACAGCCCCTCGGGCCGCCAGCGCTCTCCTTCCTCCTTTGCTAGTGTGTAGCTTCCTGCTGTCTTCACTTGCTGGGTTCTGAGGGATGTCAGGATAGCTGTGTGCTCCTCTCCCTGCTTCCTGCCTTTCATAAGCTCCTGTCTACCTGGATCTCGCTTGAGGTCGAATGTTCCAGCCGCACTCAAGACTCATCCTGATAGTCCTGTCTCTTGCTGTGAGGTGGCTTCCGTTTAGATACCTGAAGTGGGTAGGTATCTCCATCCTCCAGGAATCAGCCTCGCGTGGTGTTACCCATCCCACGCAGAGCCGACGCCTGGGATTCCTTACACTTCACTGGAAAGGGTTATCTTTCCACATCACAGTCTGTCATTGAGGGAAGTCAGGGTAGGAACTCAAGCAGAAGAGGCAGGAAATGGGTGGAGGGTTGCTCACTGGCTCTGCTTCCTAAAACCGTCTGCCCGAGGATAGCACCACCCACAGTGGCCTGGGCTCTCCCACACCAATCATTACTCAAGAAAACGTTCCATTGGCTTGCCTACAAGCCAATTGATGGAAGCATTTTCTCAGTTGACACTCCCTCTTCCAATATGACCCGACTTTGTGTCAAGTTGGGCGTGGTGTGTGTGTGGGGGGGGGGGGGAGTGGGTACTAATTAGAACACGATACCTCTTAATGTTTATGAAACAGACTTGAGAAGTGTTTTCTAGAGACGAGCTTACCATCCAAGTCACTGCGCAACAATCTTTTCTGCTTCCATTTCAAGTGAAAGTGCTTGTTTCTGCCTGTGAATTCGTCTGCAGCTTCTGAAAAAAGAAAAGAAAAGAAGGAAATGTTCAGCATATCTCCTTTTGTCTGAGCTTTCAGAGAACTTCAAACCTAATTCAAAACTCTGTTGAAGATTTTCAATATTTCAGAGAAACAGAAAAATTAAAGATAATGTATAAGTCAGGGTTCTCTATAAGGGAGATGGAGAGATGATAGATAGATAGATAGATAGATAGATAGATAGATAGATAGATAGATAGGAATTGAATCAAATGGCTGAGGCATTCTGGAAGCTAGAGAAAAAAAAAAACTGCCTTTGTCCTGCCTGGGCCCAAGGTAATTGAATGGTGCTCACTTGGGTTACAGGTAGCTCTCCCCACTCATTTCACAGACTCAAAGCAATCTTCCCTGTAAACCCTTAAAGATTTACCCAGACTCGGTGTTTTAATGGTTCTTGAGGCATTTTTCTAATGCAGCCAAGTTGACATGTAAAGTCAACCATCAGATGTTTGCCATTTTCAGTCTTGATGGAAATGCAAATCAAAGCTGTAAATGTCTTGCTTAACAAGACTACAGACTATAACAAATGTTGACAAGGATGTGGATATAGTAGGACATTCATTGACTGCTGGTAAAAACTGTAAAATTTGACAGCTGCTGTGGAAAATAACTTGGAACTTGGTTGAAAGTTTAGCATATCATTATAATGTTACCCAGAATCTCTATTCCTGCATACTCATGAGAAATGAACACAGATGCTCTCCCAACACACATACTCAAGAAGTGTTCATAGGTATTTATAACAACTATGTCATGAGAGACAATTAGTGGTAACATCCTAAATGCTCATCAACTGGAAAATCTGTGTAGCAATCCATACACTGAGACTATTTTACCAGTGAAAAGGAAGAGTCCAACACAGATAAACTTTTAAACATTTTGTAAAGTGGGCAAAGCCAGTCACTAAAGGGTACATTATTTATAATTCCTTTATGCGTAATATGTAAAACAGGAAAAGTTACAGAGACAGAAAATGAAAGGGTTCCAGGAATGGAAAATGACACTAATGGGTGAGGGCATTCTTTCTCTTGTAATAGAAAGGTTTCCAAAGTAGACTTTGATTACGTGATTGCATTAGTCTGTAGATAAACTAAAGAACTTTGAAAATTCACTTTAAATGGTGAATTATATGACTTTTATCTCCCTAAAATATTAAAATTCCTTACTAAAAATGGTTGCCCTTCCTCTGTATGATTCATTTTTGAGAGCTATCAGTCTAAGGATACATGAATTTAATTATGGTAGAAAGAATTCAAAGGGTCAATTGTCAAGCATAGTGACAGTTGTGTCTTTTAATAAGAGTGATGTTCAAGTGTCCACACCACTAGAGATAACAAACAGACGAGGTGATACATGCACTTTTGCTCTAATGAGCCAGGCTGCAGTGCACCCATGCTTCAGTACCTTATGCTGAACATCTTCAATAGATGCACTTTTATTTGTCAAAGAATTCATTGGTTATTTTATATCACTTTGGGCAAGTACCTAACAGAAGCAATGCAAGGGCAGGAAGAGGTTTATTCAAGCTCACAGTGTGAGCCATTGTGGTATGAAAGGCATGGCGGCTGGGCCTCTGTCCATGCTGGAAGAATCTTGGTCTGTCTGGAAGGAAGGATAGCTCTAGTTAAAACCGGAGCTTCAAGGCCTAGTTCCTCCAGGTAAACACCAGAACCCAAAGGTGGCCCATGTCAGGACAGTACCCCACAGCTGGGGTCTCACACTCATAAACCTGTGGGGGACATCCAAAGTGTAAGAAGCGGGGCAGGACAGGTTTCCTCTGAGGTTAAAACCTTCCATCTTGTAGAGCACTGTCTTCTTAAGACATGGGATACGAAAGGGGAAGTAAAACAACACGCTAAGAGGAAATATTTACAGGGAGATGAAGACCTCCATTCTGCAGGGAAGCTTGTAACAGTAAGCCGGAAGAAAACAATTCAAAAGAACTTCAGGAAGTCTCTGAAACTGACCAGATTTACTGGGTCCCTCCCACCCCAAGAGTACATATCCAGAGAAGATCCCCACCCAAGCCAAGTCTGTCATAAGAAAGTAGTTCTCTATTGAATGGGTCATATTACAGAGAATGAAAAAAATTATAAATGACTCACAGGCCCAATTAGGTCAAAGTCAACCTCTCTTTTTAAGTTCCTGAGTATTTGTCACAGATAGAGGAAGCTTGCTGTTGATGATGGAATTCTGTCCCCTAGCATTTCAGGTCATGCCAAATTATCTTGTCTTTATCCTATGATAATAATAACTAGAATTTATAGAGACTAAACCCTACAGATATTTCAAGATCTTGATACATTTTTTTCTTGCAGTACTAGGTAAGTGTGCTGTCCTTTAATTATAACCTTAGCCTTTTAAAAAAACCTTTCTGTTTGTTTGTTTGTTTGTGGTACTGCTGAGACTTGAACCCAAGAACTCACATGTGACAGGCAAGTATCCTACAACTGAACTGTATGTCAATACATCCGTTTACTCAAATTTTGAGACTGAGACTCACTAAGTTGCACAAAATAGCCTTGAACTTTTCATCCTCCTGTCTCAGCTGTGATGATGGGCCAGGCTTTCATCATTGTGAGAGATCTCAAATAGCCCTGTAAAACAGGCGACACTACTCATTCTCTGCAAACAAATTAACATGAGGCTAGAGGTGATTAAGAGCTGCTGCTAACCTGCACTTTCTGTTCACTCAGGCATTCAAGTTTTATTCCTTGTCAGTCTCTGATGGGATTGAAGACCAGATAGTTTAGTCTTAAAATTGGTTAGAGGTTAAGATGTTTTTAGGTTTAGATAGATGTTCAAAGTTGATAGAGATGAGATATGATAGATATTGATTTTCATTCATAACTTTAGACCCAACTAGATAGGAAAAATGTTTACTTCAAGTTTGCCAAATACAAATAGCCAAATCACTATGAATGTAACATTTATATAATTCCTGATTATTTCATGGTTCTTCCTGTTGTATGTAGTTTATTTTATTTATGTGTAATAATATAAATGTATCTGTTAAAAAAAAGAAACATAATAAAAATGGAAAAAATAAGGCAAACAAGCAAATGAAAAAAGAGGCAGGAAAAAAAAAAGGCTATGCCTGCTGCTAACACAGCCCCTGGTGGATGCCTGCTTTCCCTCTGCTCCTCTGCTCCTCGCTTTGGATCCAGAGAGAGGGTCGGATGCTCTGCTGTTCTGGAAAGCAGTGAGAGCAGAGCTCAAGCCCCAGGAGACAGATGGTTGCTCCGGAGTCATGACATTTAGTGAGTCATAAACTTGTCCTGAGTGTCACCTCTCCTTGTCTAGGCAGGGATTTCATCACTGAGCTGTCACATGAGGTTAATTTGGTCAAGACAGCATCTTCTCCTCTGTGACAGCTGATTTGACTGGAGGGGATCTCCGTTTGACCTTCAGCCCTGGATGAGGAAGGCAGAGACTCGATCAGTGAAGGTGTCCTGGTCAGCTGAGTCCCCGGGCTTGGCACTCAGTTCTGCCTAGGCCACTATTAGTGAGGACAGAGAAGGAGCCTGTGCTGCCATTAGTGAGGAAACAGGATTGACTACATAGGTGCAAATTCCAGGAAGAAACCTGCCTCCCACTTGAGAGCCCAGGAACAATGACAGCCTTGTTCTTCTCTCAGCCGCTGGCCTGGCTGGGATAAAGGCTTATGTGTCCTTCGGCTCCCTGCCCCATCTTCATAATCCCCCAGCAGGATTCAGCCAAGAAACATGGCCTTCCTCTCTCTATTTCCTCTCTTAACCCGGGGGCCTGTTGATGCGTGC
>OU015755.1:93367074-93381101 GCA_907169655.1 Acomys percivali | reverse complement strand
TGTGTGTGTGTGTGTGTGTGTGTGTGTGTGTGTGTGTGTGTGTGTGTTTCTTAATAATTTTAAGCTCTGATTTTCCCCTTTAATGTTCAATTGGAAGAAGGATCAGTGTTATAAGCTCTGTGAATATTTGTGTAGAGCAACATGCTCCAGAGATAATTACATTAGCAGCATTCGGGGTGATGAGTATCCACAGCACAGTGTGATCATGTTAGAGGAAAAGTGTCTTTCACTCAGGACTCTAACATGTGGTTACTGTCTCCATAATTAACCCATCGACCTTGAAAAAGGAAGGTAATTAGAAGCAAATGCAATTAATTCCTTCTAAGTGATTTCACTGCCATCTCCATTGCCACCCCTGAAAGGGGATTCCAGAAGGGCTGGGAGGAAGCCGGAGGATAGGAACAGCCAGTAGGATCGCATCAGGAGTGCTAATGAGGCTTCAGTGTCAGGAAGAGGCAGACACTGCAGAGAAAGTGAGGAAGCCCTCTGTCTTCAGGGTTATGTACCCTCCAGGGCAGGGTCTGAACCTAAAGAGCAATGCTATGATTCACTAACCCTGGTCATTCCGCATAGCATACATGTAAAGCCACAGCAGCACCCTCCTCAGATAGTGTTGGGGTGGAAATGCAATAACTGTAAAAGTGAGAGATTTTAAACTTAGAGTGCCAGACTTGTATTAGATCAAATAATTGTTCTGGTGCTCACAACATGAGACAGTCTCAGGATTTAGCCCCAGGCTGACCTAGAACTCACCGTGTTCCTGTTTCCTGTTTCTGAGTGCTGAGATTATAGGTTCATCCCATCACACCTAGCACAGGTCATCAGTTTTGGAATTTTGTTTCTTTCATTACAAGGCATACAGTATTTTTTTAATGAAATGATAGAGACAACCTCTGCTTTCTAATAGAAGGGACTCGAAGCCTGTTGTACAGCTTCAAATCAAAATGAAGCACCATTGGGTTTCTGAAAACTGCATCTCTAAGCCGGATGAGGATTCTCTGATTGCATCTCTATAGCCTTGAGGCTGTGTAAAGGTGCCAGGAAACAATGTGCCTTGGCTACAGGAGTGAGTGAAGAAACCAGCATTAAGGATGGGCAGGGGCATGCATGCAGAAAAGGAAACAACATCTGTGGAGAATTTGTAAAGAAAGAAAGATATGTAGCCCATTTGGGGATATTTGCATTGCTCAGAAGGTTGGGATGGAGAATGTGTGGGCTTACAAGTTAGGGTAGCATGGAGAGAGAGCCTGTTTCAGAGCAGCCTGTTTGAAGGCTATGACGGCACAGGCATACAGGAGCATGTACAATACCATAGGGACTAAATCCAAGCTCGAGTCAATGACAGGAATGACTAAAAATGTGTCTCATTATCTAGTTTGACTTGGCTGTTTGTAAAGTGAAATCTCTTGCATGGAATTCTTGGCTCCTGGATCATTAGGTCTGTTTGTCTGTCAGTCTCACTCCACAAACTCTGCTCACCCCTACTGGCTATGAATGGCTGCTTAAGATAGACCTAGGTGTTGTCCCGGGGGCAGTAAGGAGTCACTGTAGAATGTTGCTTCAGATTTGCAAGCTTCATCTTCTGTGCCAAGGGTCAAGAGGCCGGAGGCGGAGCCTGGTATGTAGAGAGGTAGCTGCTTCTCATCCTGCAGTGGACAGCTCACTATTCCTTAAGGGACTGCAGATGAGCCGGCCCAGAAGCTCCGATTCTAGTTCTGTTTCAGAGAGCACAAAGGAAGCACCCTCACATTCAGAAGTAGGGAAAGTGTCCCTATGTGTTCTCTTTCTCCTTACTTTCCCGCCATCGTCACTGAAGGTCAGCTTACAAGGCCTACAAGGGCAGAGTTAGGGGGCCCATAGCAGCCTGACACCCTGGAGTGGACAAGCCTTCCTTTCTGATAAGAACTGTGGTCCTAAGTGTCAGAAAGTGTCACTTTATCCCCGTGGATCTTTTCTTTGCTGTACTACCACATGGCTTACCAGGCATGATCCCAGAAAGTACCTATTATAAAGTAATGTAAATAATTCCCAGGCTTTCTGTCCATAAGAGAACCCTAGGAAGTCTAAAAAGACAAAAGCAATCAGGAAAGAGCTGAGGACCCAGCCCTGGGCCTCCCACAGGTGTTTACAAATTGCTAAACTTACCCACAAGTAGTAAGTGTGAGTATCAATCCCAGCAAGGCACAGAAGCCTGTGAGCACACCCAAGTGCAAACTTACGCAGGGTGGGGCATACTCAGGACAGATGCAGATAAAGAAAATGTGACCAATGTGGAAACCACAACCCCCTGAAGGCCCATCAGAAATTCAGACAGAGCCCCATGGGTGCTGAAACCAACCTGTCAACGTCCTCTCTGCAGCACACATTAGACTCAAAGCCCATACGATCACAATAAAAAAAATGTCCCACAAAAAGCAAACACACGAAGGAAAAAAAAAAAAAAACCAGAAATTCTTAGTTCAGATAGGAAAAGGCACTCGACAGAAGCAAACGCTGACATAGCGCTGTGTAGAAGTTACCCGCTCAGCCTGCATGGCGTTGCAAGATCTCCCCACAGAGAGTAAACGCTGAAAGGAAGGGGAACCAGGCAATGTCAGAGAAACACCCCAAAACAGAGCAAACAATTGGTGGAGACTGAAAGCTATGACAGACAAAACTTGAAAAGCTTGGGAGTGAGACTGAGAGCAGAATTTCAAGGCCCTGAGCTGGTGTGGGGACTGTCCCACTCCGGTCCTCTGGAAGAACAGGAAAAGTCTCTCTCACCACTCCAACCCTACAATATGTATTTTTTTATTTTTATTTAATTAATTTATTCAGATTACAACTCAATTGTTATCCCATCACTTGTATCCTCCCGTTCCTCCCTCCCTCCCGCTTTCACCCTATTCCCCTCCCCTAGGTCTATGACCGAGGGGGATTTCCTCCCCCACTTTATAGTCATAAGCTATAACGAAATTTCTTATCAGAAGCAATGGAGGCTTCTGTCCACCCAGAATTCTTCGTCCAGTGAGGGTGTCCTTAAGATGAAGATGACTAAAACAAAGCAAGTTAGGTGAAGACCTGAGGTATCATCTGTAGCAGGCCTGTTCTCTTAAGGAGACAGAGGCAGTATAAATATGTTCATACGTACTCCAAACACTGTCTGTGGGCTTCAGTGTGTGCAGAGGGAACACCCAGGAGACCTATTAGGTGAAGGATGAAGGAGTGAGAGATGTAACCCAAACACTGAAAGGCCCCTATGTACCACCTGCAGTGAGGGAAGATGGATCCAATGTAGACTACCAGAGATGCATGTGTCTGTAACTACTTTAGCAAGCAATAAAATTATTCATTTTTGTTTCGGTTTGGTATGGTTGGTTTGGTTTTGAGTTCTGAAGCAGAATTTCTCTGTGTGTAGCTCAGACTGTCCTGGAACACCCTCTCCACGCTGGCCTTGACTCACAGAGATTTGTGTACCTCTGCTGGGATTTAAGGCACGGGCCACCACATTCAGCTCAAGAAACTAATAAAATTGTACTAAAAGATTTAGTCAAAAGTTCTATAGATAGGTTCACATACAGTATTAACAACTGTCCAAAATATAGCAGGGAAGTAAAAAAAAAAAAAATGAAAATGGAGTCACTGTAAACAAAATTAAATGGCTTTAGTTATAGATTAATATATGTATTATGATATATATTATATTATACATTATGTATATCCACATAATCTAGTTGTATAATGTGTAGAATATTTAAAAGTCTCAGTATGATCATATTTTCTTTAAATGTAAATTCATCAAATATGTCAATTAAGAGGCGGGGATTAAAATGTGATCCAACTTCACGTGTTCAACAGCACTTAATCCTGATGTAATAATATAAGCAATTGCAACGCAAAAATGTAGAACAAGATCATTATGGGAATATTGCACAGTGGTGGCTGTGGTGGGCTCTATGAGCTTCAGAACAGAAAATCACCAGGAGATGTAGATGGTCTCACGCAGGGCAACATCTGACATCTGCTCCTGAGCAGATAAACACCTAACAACAGACTCATATACAACATGCAAAAGCCATGGAAGAAAGGTAAGGTGGGAAGGGAGGGGAGTGGAGGAAGAAACACAGGAAGACTCACTGTGTAGCTAACTTCAACATTCCTCCAGTAAGTAACTGATAAAATCCTCAAATGGGAGGTCACGTACAGAGCCTGCTCTTACTGAGATGAGCTAAATCGGACTCCTTCTTCATTGGTGTATAATAATCCCGCCTCCTTTTTTTATCTGTACATAATAGGCCAACCTCCGCAGTCAACAGTATTTATAAACACACTGAGCTTCCCAGTGTGCTGAGGCCTCTCCACCAAAGATCCCAAACTGTAGCATGTATTTTGTAATCTGTCCTGTTGGGGTTCTTATACCTCACCTCCCTTCCAACCCTTACACAGACAGGTGAGAAAGAAGGTTAGTGGGGAGAGGGGAGGTAGTTCTATTTTGACTCCTTCCTGCTGATTAGGGTCGTTGGGTTCCTTGGGGCAAGTCCAATCTTCGTTTCAGGATCTCTCGGACTTCTTCTCATCAAATCACAAAAACCAGGAGCAGCAGCAGCCTTCTTCAGGGCCCCCCGGCCCCTCTCTGGGCTCTGGCATTTATACCCTCTAAGTCTCCCAGAATTAAACTATCTGCAACTGGCCAAGATCATATCCCTCTCAGAGCCCACGTGGGCTAAGCAGTCCTGCTAAGTAGGGATGTTGTGGACAATCTAAAGTAGCCCCCATATCCCACGCCTGGGATTAAGACAAAACCATATTTACATAACATAACTGAGTTTTTAAAGAAGCCAAAACTCCCACTACACCAAACCTTACCTGGTCCTAGTTCTCCTATGTGTGTGTCTTTTCTTCATTCCCTGCTGTCCTAGTCAGTTCAGCACCTGGAGCCATGTTGGGTGCAGCAAATACTTCTGCCAAAAGCAACAAAGAAGAAAACCAAGAGACTAGGCACACTGCCAGCTCAGGACCAAAAGTAAGACCTCTTAAGGACCACATGGCTCACAAGTTGGGGACACTGAGGAAAATCACTTTCAGGTCAGGCTCATATACCAAATGCTCAACTCTAAAGAACGCTATGACCTACGGTTTTAGGACCATGACAACATGGATTCAGCTTGCTGGAAGCTACTGTAGTGCTCTGACACACAGTGGTATGTCAGAACCACTGGCTTCTTACCTCTTGTTCTAACCGCCATGGCTTCCTTATTCAAGATGGCCTCAGGATGCAAGATGGCTGCTGAAGGAAATTGTTAAACTTTCATTCCATCCAGGAACTAAAAAGAGATGTAGAGAATCACACTTTGAGGGAGTATCTTCAGAAGCTTGAACATGCCTTCCATGTTACCATTTTGATTGGACTTTGTGCAGTCAGTGCAAGGGAGACTGAAAACTAGGCGTTCTACCCAGCATTCAAAGACATGTGTAAAATGGGGCAGGAAGAAACAGACAAAGCACAGATGTACAATCAGCAGGATTTGCCAGAGAAGCCTCCTCAAGGTGTTCTCGGCGTAGTTTATACCTCTGGGAAAACTACCAAGAAGGAAGAAACAGCATGCCCTGTGAGAGCATCTGGGAAACCCCACTTTCAGCCCTGAGTCCATCTGGGCTCAGTGGCTGTGGATTTGGCAGAATCTTACGTACTGCAAAGTCCTTCATTTCTCCCCATAAGATGAGACCCCCACCCCTGTTCTCATGAAGAGCCATCTGCACTCCTCTGGCCCGATCTCCTTCATCCCTGAGGACACATCAACTCAGATATGTTTCCGATCTAAAAGCAAAACAGTAGCCACTGGGGATCAGCTAGCATGGGCCATGGCGGGGATCTTCTGAAACCCTGAGAGGCTGAGGTGTCCCTGCCCTGGAGACCTTCCACCCTGACTTCTGTGTCAGTATTCCCCTCATGCCTTCCCTCCATCACCCCCATCTAACCAGCTCAAAAGTCCCTTTGCTCAGGCAGGGTTCCTTGAACTTTTCCTGCCTCTGTCTCATTCACTTGTCTCAGTATCTGCAGGTGGCTGGTCTGTATGTAAGATGCTCAGCATCTGCATGTCCTATAAGCCCCTCCTGCATTCTTTACATAGCCCCAGGATACTGATAATATTTAGTGCAATGTTAATACTGTCTAAATAGTCTAGTTTTATTTCATGCATTGTCATTGGTTGGTGGAACTATTTGTGCAGGCACCCCTGGGTCCAGATCCACTGGCCTTGACGGTCGGCTTGTGTGGCTCCAGAACTCTCTGGGTCCTTCCATGCTCCCCTCCTTCCATACCACTCTCAGTGCTCCACTCGGAGTCCAGCAGCGAGTCCTAGCATCTGTCCTAATCCTCCACCATCTGACCTCAGCCTATCAGGTCTCATCCGGATAACCTGCCTCCCCTTCCTTTGTGTGTCCTCAAGGCTGCCCCGTCAAGGGACATTGATCAAATCACAGGCACCAAGTTCCTGTCAGAGGCAGTCCCTTTCCCACCTTCCTCACGAGGAGGATTAGCTGTCCATCATCTATGTCTGAACCAGGGGTATAGGTTCTCTATTTGCATTGTCCTTGGTTGGTGCATCAATTTGTGCAGGTCCCCCCGGGTTCTGACCTCTCCAGTTCCTTCCATTCCCCCGACTCCTCCATGCAATTCTCAGAGCTTCATTCACTCAGAGTCCAGCTGTGAGTCCTAGTACCTGTCCCAATCCCCTGCTGGATGGAGTCTCTCAGAGGACATCTATATTGGGCTAATATTCACTTATAAGTGAGTATGTACCATGAGTTTCTTTTTGGGTCTGGGTTACCTCACTCAGGATGATCTTTTCTAGTTCCATCCATTTGCCTGCAAATTTCAAGATTTCCTTGCTTTTGACAGCTGAAGAGTATTCCATTGTGTAAATGTACCACAGTTTCTTTATCCATTCTTCAGTTGAGGGACATCTAGGTTGTTTCCAGATTCTGGCTATTACAAATAAAGCTGCTATGAACATAGTTTTACAAATGTCATTGTTGTATGTTGGAGCATCTTTCAGGTATATGCCCAAGAGTGGTATGGCTGGGTCTTGAGGTAGTACAATTCCCAATTTTCTGAGAAAGCATGAGATTGATTTCCACTCCCACCAACAACGGAAGAGTTTTCTTTTCTCCACATCCTCACCAGCATGTGCTGTCACTTGAGTTTTTTATCTTAGCCATTCTGACAGGTGTAAGGTTGGATCTCAGTCATTTGATTTGCATTTCCCTGATAACTAAGGACATTGAACATTTCTTTAAGTGTTTCTCAGCTATTTGATAGTCCTCTGTTGAGAATTCTGTTTAGCTCTGTACCCCATTTTATAATTGAGTTATTTGGTTTGGTGGTGTTTAATTTCTTGAGTTCTTTATATACTTTGGATATTAGCCCTTCTCTCAGTCTATAGACTGTCATTTTGTTTTGTTGACTGTATCCTTTGCCCGACAGCAGCTGTTCAGTTTCATGAGGTCCCATTTATTAATTGTTGATTTAGAGCTAGACCCGCCCCCCCCCGTTCAGATATAGTCTCTTCTTGGTTGTGGGGAGAGCGGGGACTGCCTCTGACATGAACTCCGGTGCCCCCAATCTGATCACTTCCTCTTGGTGGGGAGGCCCAGCAGGCACACAGAGAAAAGGGAAACAGGCTATCTGGATGAGACCTGATAGGCTGTGGTCTTATGGTGGGGGAGAAGGTCCCCTTCCATCAGAGGTCCACAGGAAAGGAATAGGGCAGAAGAGAGAGGGAGGGTGGGAACAGGAAAATAAGAGCAAGGGGATAATAATTGGGATGTAATGTGAGTAAATTATAATAAATAAAGCATGTTTTAATCTTTAAAAAAAAACAGTCATTATTCTGCTTCGAAAATAATGGCAGGGAAAAGAAGTGTGCACATGCTCAGTGTCGGCACAGAGTTTTCCCCAAACCGACTTCCTTTCTTCCTGTTGAGGTAAGGCCTCCTATAGCCTAGGCTGGTTGTGTAGCCAAGGATGACTTTCAAATCCTTCTTGTTTCTATCTCTCAAGTACTGGGGTTGCAGGCATCAAGCTCCCCAATTCTTTCTGTTTTGAGCCTGATTAAATCCATACAGACATGTGAACACAGGACTCACTAGACTTCAGTGGCATCTGTCCTATCTCTTTAACATATTCTTTTACTTAAAAAAAATAATTTCTTTTTACATGTACATGTGTGTACCACATGTGTGCATGAGTCCACATGTGATAAGAGGATATCAGAGCGTCTGAAACTGGAGTTACAAGTGGTGTGAGACACCTTGTGGGTGCTAGAAACCAAAGCCATGTCCTTGGCAAGAGCAGTGAGTGCTCTTAACCTCTGGGCTATCTCTTCTCTCCAGCCCCCTTAACATATCCTGAACCTGCATAGCTAAAAAACAAAACAAAACAAAACAAAACAAAAAACAAACAAACAAAAAAAACCTAGTACCCTCATAGGTTTATACCAAATGCCAGCAAGCATTTGCTATAAACAACTGGTAGAAAAGAATTTTGACTTTGAGAACCGTGTGCTGTCCATTTAATTTCCCTCATTCTTCACTTAGAACTCCAAAGCACTCCCAGACACATAAACAAATGTCCATGATGGTGCCAATAAAACTTTATTTCCTTGTTGTAGGCTCAATTTTCTTAACCAATGTATTTTATTAACAACTTAGTGACCGAGCATACGTCCCTTATAACCCGACTAACCAAAACAATAGGAAATGAGGATTAATGGACACAATAACAAAACCTTAAGGATATCAGTTCCGAGGAATGATTCTCCAGGCATGAGCCGCAGAATTTCTTCTGCTGGAACCTGGGGTAACCAGAACCCAGAACCTCAGCAGGAGCCGGAGCCCTGAAGCCTTCCCTTGAGCAGTTTTCTCTAGGAGCGTCTTGAAGTGCAGTGATGAACAGCCAATTATATCCCAAGTCTCCAAAAAGCCCCCGCCTCCAGTTCTGGGCTCATTTATATATCTCCTCCCAGAGTCTGTTCACGGGATCTTTTCAGCTGGCAACAATTAAGGTCCCGCACGAGGTGGTTGCTCTTCTAGTGAATTAACCTCACCTGTTCTCTCACGAGACAGTTCCGATCCCGCACTTGGGATCCTAAAAACAAGGTTTATCTCTCCTTCACCTTGTTTTTTTTATTCTTTTCTCACAAAATATATCCTGACCACAGTTTCCCCTCCCTTCTCTCCTCCCTGCCCCCTACCTCTCCCCCAGATCTGCTCATCCATTTACCTTCAGAGAAGAGCAGGCCTCCCAGGGATATCAACCAAGCATGGCAAAAAAAAGATACAGTAAGACTAAGCATAAACCTTCATAATGAAGGCAGGATGAGGCAACCCCGTGGGAAGAAAAGGGTCCCAAGAGCAGGCTAAAGAGTCAATCAGAGACACCCCCACTCCTACAAAACCACCAACTCAACAACCATGACATACATGCAGAGGACCTTGCAGATCCATGCAAGCTCAGTGACTGCTTTGGTCTCTGTGAGCCTCTATGAACCCTGCTTAGTTCACTCTGTGGGCTCTGTTCTCCTGTCTCAATCCCTCTGTCACTTCTACAATTCTTTCTCTCCCCCTTCTGAGAGATTCTCTAAGCGCTAAGCTCCAAGTGGGGGGGGGGGCAGGAACCCAATGGAGATCTTCAATTTGGGCTCTTTTTCTGCCTAATGTTTGTCTGTAGGTCTCTGCATCCGCTCCCATCAGCTGCTGGAGGAAGCCTCTTTGATAATTGGGCTAGGCACAGATCTTTGAGTATGGCAAAATATTACTAGGAACCATTTCATTAAATTTTTTAAACTTGATTTTCAAAAACAAGCACTGGGCAGCAGTTTGCCAACCCGTGGTCTAGAATCTGATTGTGCCAAGTCCTTGCAACTGGCTTTGCAGTATATTCCTCCGTCTTTGTCTTTACTTCTCATAGGTCATCAAGCCCCTTCAAAGCCCACTGTCCCATATTGTATTACATACCACTTTCAACCGCATCGTTTCATCTGGTCACAGATCTGAGAACACACACTACAGGGACTTTTTCTTCACCGAGCTGTGGGGTGATCATCCTGAACAGCTGCAATCAATACTTCTTCATGTCTGACCTTTCTTGATAGCCATCTAGGGGCAGAATTGCCCCATAGATACCCTTTTCATTCCTACTGGAAAACTAAACACCCTAATTAATGAACTCCCCCATTAAACGCTTTCCTTCTCTCTGAACTTTAGCTAAGACTATTCAGACAGCCAAATAAAAAAATGAATCACTCTTGCACTTCCCTTTCTGTCTAAGGGAATAGCAGACCTCAAAATGTATTTGTTCTGGAGGTTTTCAAGGGTAGAAAGGAGACATCCAGTGTCACACAAAAGGTACAGGATATGACTAGGAAAAGGGATGGATGAGCACAGAGCAAAGGAGAAGCCACAAAACAGTGGTCCGTCCAAGCCCTGCATCTAGCCCCGAGGCCTGGTGTTTAGCCTTCAAAGAGACTTTAAACACGTTGAAGCACTAAAAACAATTAAATTGTTGTATGACAATCTCCAGATGTCCAGCTGATCTGACAAGCAACCAGCCATGGGTCCAAACTCTCTAAGACCAATAATAGCTAGATACACCTGCTGGTCCCTGACAGATGGGGAGTAAGTTCGTTTTACACCGTGCCTCCTCCAAGTTGTTATCCAGCCCTGAAGCAAGCAGGTTACTGCCGTCTGTGTTGTTCTGTTTACAAGAAAGATGTGTTTTTCTATGCTTTTTTCACAATCGAGAGCCAGTAAACAAATGACGGAAGCCAGGCGGCCCATGGAAACAAGCAGCACACAGCTCACTTACCAGCCTGGTTGCGTGTGAGTTCTAGCCAAGCACAGGCTTAAACAACGTCAGGCAGGAGTTGGATTTAAGTTCTAAGCTCAGTTCTCAGTGCAAGGGCCCTTCCAAACAAGCTGCTCACCCTTTTCCCTAACTCAGTTTCTTCCCTTACAAAGTAAAAAAAAAAAGATTTTTTTTCCTTCTTTGCATGTGGGGAGGTGCAATTGAGGCAAGGGCTGTCAGTCAAACCCCAAGCTCACCAACAGGGCTGGCCAGGCAGCTTGTCTTGGGATTGCCCCACCTTTGCCTTCCAGAGGCCAATCTTTCAGGCCATTCTGCCACACCCATTCCCATGTACATATGTGCCTGGTGGGGATCCAAACTCTAATCTTGCTCACTGGCAATTGCTTTAGCTGCCAACCACCTCCCCAGCCCCAAATACGCGTTTGTCTTTAAGTCACACTGTTTGAATTGCAGGAGGAAAAAGTGATTCACTGGGAAGACTCCAGCTATCAGAAACTGCAATTGTTAGAAGCAACATTGAGAATAAGGAGCCAAGACGCTTAGTGGGGAAAGCTGCAGGAGCAGGCCTGCCATGGAGCCAGGTCCGGCAGGGGAGGGCGAAGGGTCCTAGGCTTTTTTCCCTATTCATCTTCACTGCTCATGAATGGTACATGGATTTCTGCTGGTGACAGCAAGTCAGAGAGCAGGCAGGCCCTGGAAAAGAAGATTGAGAGATCGAGTGTCTAGATATAATTATAGTCCTACTAAGTCTTCGACGATCAGGGAAAGAGGCAATTCCTTGTCAGGAGATGAGACAAAGCCCTACCTGGAATCCAACTGCACAATATACAGGAAGGACCCCAGCATCTCAGCATCTCCATCTGAAACAGCAGCCCTGCAGGTGTCCCAGGGACCCTCTGGCTCCCCAGTGTGCTTCAGATTCAATGGACTCTCGCCTAAGGCATGTAGTGGCCAGCCAAACACAAGACAAGGAAGTCTGTAAATTCTCTTAAAGCACAAACTTTGCCATTTGAATGCCAGGGAAATTAGTGGAGTTTCTACTGTCTGACTCTGCTCAGAGATTCTAGCTAGATGATGTCTGTAAGATAAATCTTGTCAGCCAGTCGAACCAGGAAAAATTGTTCCCCTGAGAAGGGAGGCACCACCAGTGCTCCATTCTCATTGACTGCTGATAAGGGACCCAGCTCCCAGGTCACTCACATCACAGTCTGAATCAGAGACACCGATGTCTGTGTTGACAGCTGATCATCCCCCGGCCACTCGGCCCTCAACATGCGGCATGCCTCTGTTGTTGGATGGCTGAGGACATCTCCCAGGCCACCTCTCCTACACACGTCAATATGTCTTCATCCCCTGTCTAGCATAGGAGAGAACAGATGAGCAAACAGACCCTTGTGAGCTCTTAGCATGAGTGATCAGCAGGAAGAAGCAAGGAATGTGAGAAAAAATATCATATTTACCAAAGAGTTGCTTTGAATAACAAGCCACTTGGGTACAAGCAGCTGGAAGCAAGCTCTGAAAGTGCTACAGTGTTTAAACTGAACTGTGCTAATCACACACAACAGCAAAGATAATCTGGCTTGGCAGATTCTGGATGTTTCCGGATAATTTCTTTTTCCCATTCAGCAAATACCCACAAACATCTCACAGTTTTGTTTTCTATGTGTCTCTGTGGGACTTGTGTTTACACAGGACACATGCAGCTTGGTCAGCAAATAAAATATTTCTTTCTGAAAAAAATTCAGTTCACCAGGTCTTCATTAATTCTTTATATGTGACAATCCATGAGTGAATTGAGGAGCTCACGTCTTGAGGTGGAGACTATACAGTGGAACTAGTACCATATAGGAAAGGCCCTGGGGATGACACTGACCCCTCCCGCCATGTGGAGACCCAGCAGAAAAGAGCCATCTAGTAGGCAGGAGGCATACTTCTCCAGGTACCAATTTGCTGCTGCCTCCCTCTTGGACTTCAAAGCCTCCTTATTGTTTATGCTTCACTCAATTTATAGTATTTTGTTATATCGATCCAAAAAAGACTAGAGTAGCTATTGATAATAAAAAATTATTAAAATGAAAAAATTTATAAGCCTTACTATAGTGATGTGACACGAGGTGCTTGTCTCTCAGCCAAAGGAAATCAAGTCTCCAAGGAAGCATATGAAGAAAGGTTAGAAGGTGGGGGAGGGGGAATGCCCATCTTGTTAATATCATAGGAGTCAGGAAGCCTCCCCTGACCTCGCCACCATTAAGAGATGCACCACCATCTTCTGAAGGCAAGTTCTGGGAGCCAGTGAGCCAGCGAGCCAGCCCAAACCCTCCTGGCTGCATATAGGCTCCTCTGAATCACGTAGAGAACTCAGCTAACTTCAGAGAAATTGGTCTGTCTTAGAGGAAGCCTTGAGATGCCTGACCAGTTGTCCTTCGTCTCACCTGCTGCCCTTACCACATCAGGACAGTGATGTAAATGTGTCACGCCACCAGCACTGGAGATCTGGATGTCAATCTAAATGCTGCCACACGCACAGCCTGGGTGATATTGACAGTAGTACTTGACTCGTGTTTTCCCATTGCCAAGTGTTAAATATGTCATGGTTGCACATGGAAGATTGGAGGAGGAGCATGGTGTAGGGGATGCTCTTGGCACTCCCCACCTAGTACAGCTCAGTAAGCATTGGCCTCACCAGTCACTGACTGTCCAGCAGCCCCACTGGTTCACAAAACTCAGGGTATGATAGAATTACCTGGGGAAATAGTTTCAATACCTACCTACAAGGCTCTGCCCAAATGACAGCTTCACATTACTCAGGTTACTGAGCTTGGGGCTCAGACATATGTACGTGTTTTCAGGAGGAGTGGCACATACCTTTAATCCCAGCACTCGGGAGGCAGAGGCAGGAGGATCGATCCCTGTGAGTTCGAGGCCAGCCTGGTCTACAAAGCAAATCCAGGACTGCCAAGGCTACACTGTCTCAGAACTCTGTCTCGGAAAGAAGAGGAGGAGGAGGAGGAGGAGGAGGAGGAGGAGGAGGAAGAGGAAGAAGAAGAAATTAAAATGGAGTCTTAGAATGTAGCCCTGGCTGGCCTTGCAAACTATGTTGACCATTCTGGCCTTTAACTCACAGAGATCTGCCACTGCCTCTGCCTCTGCCTCTGCCTCTGCCTCTGCCTCTGCCTCTGCC
>OU015755.1:93355851-93367064 GCA_907169655.1 Acomys percivali | reverse complement strand
GCCTCTGCCTCTGCCTCTGCCTCTGCCTCTGCCTCTGCCTCTGCCTCACTTCTGGGATTAAGGGCATGTGCCACTACACCCTCATATTCTCAGTCCTTCTGCCTCCACTCCATGAAGGCTAAGTACTGGGATTATAGAATGGCTTATGTTATCACACCTGGCTTAGTCTTTGGCATTTTAAAGTCTCCACCAGAGATATATCCATGGCTGATTGCCACTGTTTTGAGTAAAGTTTTGTGCTCTATTTTGTGCGAACAGAGAAGATAGTTCAAGCTATTAACACCTCCAAAGGCTTTTATATCTCTGATGGCTTCTTCAAAGAGTTGTTAAAGTAAAGCTGCCAGATAAAATACACTCAGCTAGACTTACATTCCAAGCAACCTTGACACATGTTTATTACAAAAGACATGTCTTACCAGAAATTCAAATTTATCTCAGTACTTTTATTTATTGCATGTGTCCACCCTTCCCAAGGACCTCTGGATAAACTAGGAGAGAGTGCCAAGAGCATCAAAAGACAGCAGCAGGCAGAGAGGAAGTCCACTGACAGGCTTGTCCTCCATGCCTCTTATAACTGCATCGTATCTTCCCCGGGAGACACTGCTTTCCCACCCTCAGACTATGTGGTTAGAGTGTGTTTGCAACCATGACATGCTAGTCAGAGCTGTTCCTCTCGGTGTTACCATGAACAGCACAGACACGATGTACTTAAGCCATGCTGCACCAGAGGGGCACCAACCCAGAATCTTTGTGTAACTTTATAGGAAGAGACACTCTTAGCATCTCATGTGGTGGCCCCTTGATTAACATCATTGGCAATGCCAGCCCAGCTGGGGCAAGAGAGACCAGGAACTTTGGAGTCTGTGGCACCAGACATGCCTAGAATCTGGAATTAGGTGATTTTTAAATTTTTAAATTGTTTTTATTTTTGCTATGCCAAGCGATTGGTGGTGATGGTGGTGGTGAGTCTGTTTCATTACACTGATTTCAGTTAGTTTTCTGCCATTAGCTCCCTGAAGAAAGCAAAATGAAATACATAACTGTGTAGGTGGAGAAGCCTGGGTATAAAGGTAAGCCTCCGCTTGCTTTCACTCTTGTGACACTCAGAAATAGTTCCTCCATGTGCACCAGTGTACTTCCACTAACTGTAGTTTATAGACCCCCCTTTCCCACTGTTCCTAACTGCACCTTTCCACCTCTCTACTCTCATAGCCTGTGCTTTCTATGGCGTGTTTCACAGCTGCTCATATGTGGAGCATCCTCAGAGGCTTTCCTTATCTTTGTCTTCCTGGCCAGAACTCTCAACCTCTGAGGTGCTGAATTGGTGTTTGTTAAATTAAATCGGTTGTGGGCAGGTTGAGGTGATGCCTTGCATAGTTATATTGAAGCGTGGTTAGGTGTATTTTACATGAACACACACACACACACACACACACACACACACACACCACTTCCAGCTGCTATCCTTGCGTGTGCATGAAGATGCAGGTGTGGGCTCTGCACACTCTCATCCCTCACGTCATTAGATTTTGTTTCACCAAATTAATACGAACCATGTTTCGTCACTGCTTCCCTCTGTATACACAGGGCGTTGATTTCAGGCCCATCCCCCACCCTCTGCAGATACCAAGATGTGCAAAGGCTGTGCAAAGGCTTGAGTCCCTTCTGTAAGATTGGTCAGTGTTCCCTGACAGCCTCCCAGGTAAACTACCTCTGTGTATGTGTTGACTTGCCTCTGAGTTACTTACCACACTTAATACAATCAGTGCTATGTAGAAGCCAACCTACTATGTTGTCTAAGGCGTGACAAAAATATGTGTATATCCAGCACAAGCCTTATTCTTTTCAAATAGTTTCAGTCCTGAGTTGTGGAACTCATGGGTGCTGAGAGAACTATCAAGTCCACACTCACCTTTAAGGGCTCTGTAATCAACAGTCACTCAGATTATTTTCTTTCTGTCCTGTGATTTCCCCCAAATGGAATAAAAGCAGGTCATTGGCATTTCCCTATAGATATAGTCCCTAATTGCTCAGGTCTACAAGTGAGGAAACCTCAAAGAGCTGGCCACGCAGATGGCATGTGATGGTGGAAAGTGGAGTTGAATGGCCGAATGTATATTGATCCAAAAGGGACAATGTGAAGGCCAGAGAATGCACATCACACACACACACACACACACACACACACGCACGCACGCACGCACGCACGCACGCACGCACGCACACACACACACCAGGTACTTGAAGAACAGGCTGTCTGGTTTACCACCACCTACTTGAAGGATTCTGGGTCCATCTTTCCTCCTGTGCCACTAGCAAATGCAAAGACAAGTCAGCCACCTGACAGACAGTAGGTGGCAGGACTCTTCGCTTCTCCCCCAGACTATGCCACGAGGACATGGCCTTCTAAAAGTGTGACGCCTGACAGTGTCTCTGTGTGCCCCTTTGTAGACTGGCACAGACAGACGTTTCTTTTGAACTTCCCTGTGCTTCACTGAACTGTGATGAAAATCAACCCCTTCCCCAATTAAACCCACAAGGAGCACTCCCACTCTACAGGGGGCTCGACTCTGGCTGCTAAGAAATTGCACCATTAGATCCCCTGAAAGTGCTCTCCTCTCAAGAACCAACATGGCCGTTAAGCTGGGAGAGCTGACTGTCCTCCTTAAGCGTCATCAATTAACAATAACTGAGTCTTAATCTGGCAGGAGCCTCTCACCGCTAGGCAAAGAGCACTTTGAAGCCTCAGAGGGGTCACAGAATGCACGCACGCACACACGCGCTTTCAGAGCATTCCCTTTGAGTGCCTTGCCTCTTATCTTGGGGAAGACATTACGAGCAGTGTCAACCCATGTCTGGGATCATGGCTAGACAGTGCCACTGCCTTCACTCTAAGAAGACTGCCTCTGTGTTCTGCCTTAGAACTGCCCGTCATCCATTTTCTCTGAGAGATTTACTCTCCAGTTGGAAAACTATCGAGGGTAGCAGTGACAGGGCTAATTACAGAGGAAGAGCTCATGGCACAAGCCTTTCAGAATGAAGAAAGGGGAGGGGGCATGTGGGAGAAAAGAACACTCAAGAGGCTTGACTTCAAATGGCGTGAAGGGAGGACCAGTCTAATGCCTTCTGCGGGATTATTCGGCTGTGTGCTCTGGTCTTGCGGAGCACTCAGAGAAAATATATTTTAGGAACATTCCTTCTCAGCCATGTGAACCACACCCTCAAATCATGAGATGAACTAAAGCACTCCTCAGTAACTGAGACAAGCTGCCTGCTCCTGGGAGTCACTGTTTCCTCAGGATGCGACAGAAAAATCCAGATGGCTCAGTGCACAGAGCCTTCCTGGCAGCTCAGCTATTTGCAACTTTCTCTGTTTTCACAGCACAAATCACATTGTCTCATAAGTGCTCTCCTGAGTGCCCTTTGGGGGCCAAAGCAACCCACCCTTTCACAGGGGTCACCTAAGACCATCAGAAAGCACAGATATTTACGGTATGATTCATAGCAGTGTCAAAAATTACACTTATAAAGAAGCAATGAAAGTAATTTTGTGGTTGGTGGTCAGCACAGCATGAGGAATTTTGTTCAAGGGTCGCAACATTAGGAAGGTTGAGAGCCACTGCTCTCAGGCTACATGGCGTACTCACTGGTGATACACTCATGAAGCGCTTCCTCAGCTGGGTTTCCACCTCCAATGTCTTCGACCCTTTTGAACTGAATTGACTGACCTGTTAGGTTCAAACTCAGCCAAAGCAGTGTTGACATGGTCTTTGATTCTCTCTTTGTTCCAATGGCTGATTTGAGCAGCCACATTCCCACTGATCACCCTCCCTATACTAATACTGACCCTGGAAGACAAACAGAATCTTGGGGGTGGATCTATGCATTTGCCTGGTGTCCAGAGACCCAGGTCAGTGATGTGAATGCCCCACAGGAAGCAAGCCTTAAGAGAGAAGGCCCTGGTGTGTTAAGCTGTGTTTGTTGTTTCGACAAAGTAGAGAGTTTAAGGACAGGAGGGACAGTTAATTTCCCTCGTCACCGTCACTGCAAAAGATAGATGATTTGGGCAACAAGAGCCAAAGAGTCAAGAACTTTGGCACAAAGCCAAACCATCTTTGTCCACGTGGCTAATGAAGGGAATCTGTTCCTAAGACTGTTTTGAAATGAGGCTCAGGAGAGTGGAAAGCTCTGTGTATGATCTCCATAAAGCCCCCTAGATCTGCTATGTTGAGCTGCACCCGAGCAGCACCCGAAGCAGAAGACCAGGCCCCAGGGAGGCAGTGATTCAGCACCAACTATGTCTTGAGGTTACAGAGGGAGAAATAACTAAGGTCTTGTTGGCTGTGCCACCAGAAGTGACCTATTTCACAGCCTTCCTATGAGAAACAGGCTTGGCCTGCTTTGTGTGCTAGTGCTGGGTAAATCACACCACCTGCTTCTTTGCATAGGGTCCCAGTCTCTGATGGGGGACTAGGAATAATTACATCATTTCCAGGTTAAGAGGGGAATGTGTTTAGGTACCAGGAAGATATTTTACATTAGTTTAAAATTATATGCCAACATATTTACATGTGTGTATCTTACAGTACAGGTCTATAATATTTTATATGTTCATTATATATTGTGCATTATACATTACATATAATATAATATTTATGTTAATGTGATTTTTAGAGTCTGTTTTGCATTGAAATGATGCTCAGATGATCTTAGCATCCTTATTTATTGTCAGCATTGCAGGGGCAGAGTCCACGTCTTTTCACCTTTGCATCCTCCCCAGGGCATCCCTGCAGGTGCTCCATCTTTGCTGGTTGAATAGCTTTTTAGCTTGACGGGCAGCTGCTGGGCTGTCCTGTCAGATCTCCCTGTAATGTCGTTTACTACAGCAGCTTCCTGCCACTGTCTGGGTTTGCCCACTCTCTCCTTACGTCATCTCTCTCATCCTTTTCTCCTGAGGGAGATGGTCAATTTTGTTCTTTCCCACGTCATCCTTCCCAGAAGCAGAGTGACCTTATGGCTGCCTTGTACTTCAGCACTTGCTCCATAACTTCCCAGGAAATGACTTGAAATGCCGGTCTGATGAATACTCCCTTTTAAGGGCTGGAAGTGGCCATTTGGTTTGGGAACAGATGTAACACCCGCTCTTCTCTCCTGTGCTACTGAGTTGTTGTTAAGGTGACGCAAACTACACACAGCTGGGAACAGGGAATCACAGCTGAAGAGTTAACTCCATCAGATTGGCCTAGGGACAGCTCAGTGGGGAATCTTCCTGTTTAGTGACTGATGTGGTAGTGCCGGCCCTGGCCAGGCAAGCCTGGGCTGTACAAGGAAGCTAAGCAGGACAGGAAGGAAGCAGCATTCCTCTTTCTTCCTCCAGGTTCCTGTTGAGTACCTGCCCTGACTTTCCTCAGTGATGGACTGTGACGTGGGAATGACAGCAGAGGGAACCTTTGCTCCCCATGTTGTTCCTGCTCAGGGCTTATCACAGAAACAGAGAAGCAGACTAGTACAATATTCATTTAACAGAGCAATAATAACTTTGGCTTCTCTGCTAGGGCCTTATTACCTCCCCAGCCAATGGCTTTTGTGTTACAGGACAAGTCACGGTTCTCCTGTCAAGCGTGCCATAAAACCAGCCAGAACACAGTTTGACCCATAACAGTGGCACCACTGTTGCACTCGTGAGCACATGGCTCCTGGAATGTTAAAGGTGTAGCACATAGGGTCTGTAGCCTATTGCACTCTGTACCACCAGGAGGACGTGGGCCAGAGGCTATGACTACCATGGAAGATAAGCTATGCTGGGCTAATGAGGCCCTTGTGAGGCTTCACTTCAGGTTGTATTAGTTGTTTTTCAGTTCAGAAAAGCATTTTATTCTATCACTGTACTATGATAGCTTGAATTAAGACAAGGAAATCAACATAGAAGGCCCTCTCTGTTTGTCCTTCTCAGCCAAGAAGTACATACACGCACACATATACACAAGCATGAATACATATACATACAAGGAAACATACACATACACACTAAAAGGAACATACATCTACATACTAATAGATGGCAGCATGAGCACATACACATGGACAGTCACAGAAATGCACACAAAGATACACATATATATATACATATATATATATATGAGCAAAAGAGCCCAAACACACTTGTGCATGCTAATAGTCACAAATAAGCACCCCACACAAATGCATACTTACACACACACACACACACACACACACACACACACACACACACATACACACACACTTTGTTGTACTGGTAACTTCCTAGATGAACTCTAGTGCATATGTAATTTTTTAACTCACCAATCAGCTGGCTAGAGAAAGTATTAATATAACTTGGGTTAAATTGACTAAAACAAAATCCTTTCTTTAAAATACAATACCCTTGATGTCCAGTAATGGCCGGAATGTACAGTCTGTGTAGTAAGCACTGAAGACTTCACAATAAAAACCTAGGAATCTTAAAAGAAACTCCATTTCAGATATGCATCAGTCATAGAGGGAAAACTAAATGGGCTTCCCATCTCCTTTCCGGGCCAGTTGCCAGATTAGTCATTTTATTAGAGAAGTCTCCGCAGACCTTCCGGCTGACTTCTCCTTTCTTCGGAGGTAGGAGTGCAGAGTTGTTGAGGGTGGATTAAAACCAGGGTATGGATCAGACTCCCCAGACTTCAAGCTCTGGCTTTGCCTCCAGACGTGTGGCATTCAACAAGTCTCCACTCCCTGTTCCTTGGTATTAACCTACCAATAAAAGACTGATTGAGGCAACAACCTCACAGGATGGAAAGTTACAGGAGATGATGCTAAGCGGGTGTCTTCGTGCCACCTTCTCTTTGGTTTTCACTGTGACTCTGAGTGTTTTTCACTGTCTCCAGGCACAAGCTGCTGGGGAGCAGCCCCAAGCCAGGGAGAGAGGAGATGGAAGCGACAGGACCGTAGGTTCCCGTGGCAGCGCGCTCCCTTGGCAACTAGTGCCTTTCACTAGACTCTGTACCTCACTCTGCTCACTTGGGAACTGGAGAGTGGCTGTTAAGTTAGGAGAGATCTTCCTTTAAGCAGCATCAGAAATATTATACTGGCTCTCTATCTGTAAACAGGATTAAACATTTTCAGTAGGATGGCCAAAACGGAATACTAAGTACAATTGCAAGAATAATATAGAGCCAGCAAAGTAATGTCATGTCTGACTTTTTAAAACTTGAATATATATGTAGTTTTTTTTCAGTAATAGATTAATTTTCTTGATATGCTTATTTGCCAGAAAGGATTCTAATTATCTGTTTGTCATAAAAGATCAGCTGGACATTATAGATTAACACTAGTGGAGGGGCCCACGAACATCTTTTGCGGCCAGTATAGCACTGAGAGGCTAACCCATAATTCCCTGACACTTTTAATGTGTGCGATGTAGTTCAGAGAGCTTACGACCACTTTGTACCTTCTGAGGTTAGAGAACCTCAGGTTGAGAACCATTTGTCCATAAAACCCTGGATCAGTGCTGAGGAAGCAATAACGGCTGGCCCACCGGTGTATACGTAATAATGATATTACTAATCATTTGCAAGAGCCACCCGGGACTTCGGAAATAACCTCAAAGCAATTAACTAATGACCTGCCTTTGATTGTTTCTCCTGCTTTGAAAGCAAAAGGTTAGAGTTCACCCGCCAGGCTGACGCTGAGAGGGTGATACAGCCTGGTGGCCACCATCCTCATGAAGGGAACTCGAGACTCCTCCTCTTTGTGTGCTTCTGGGAGATGCTAATCTTTACAGCCTTTTAACGTTTCTATAACTTCCCCCCCCCATTCTAATCTAACTGAACAAACTGCTGTTCAGTATAGAAAACCGTAAGGACCACGGAAAAGCACAAAGTTTTAAAAAATAATAATAATAAGATTTCGAGCCATATTCCTGTCCTGTGCTGTACGGCTGCTTTGAACATTTTGTCTCTCCAGTTTTCTCACATATGAGCATATAGTATCTTTCTCCACAAGCATCAACAGTTCCCAATTCCTGTTTCTGCGTCTTTACGTGAGAATTTGCCGAGCGTGCACATCCACAACACTGCTGCAAGCAGTAGCTCAGGCTCTCCGTTAATTTCTCTTGGAAATTTCAGCAGCTCCCGATGTCTTGACCTGGGAAGTTACGCTGAGGGTGACAGCATGGTCCTTCCTCACGTGAACAAGTCTCCTCCCTCCCACATACCATCAGCAGGCACATAAGATTTACAGATGAGCGTCAGTCAACACAACATAGAAAGCATGTTTGAATGCTGTCCCCCAGAACTTTGGTTTCTACTTTTAACTTTCTCTAGAAGTAACACTTCAGAGTGTTTCTTCCACTTGAGTTGCTCATCTTTATATTGCAGGGATGGATAAGCAACAGACGCCTCCATGTTTCTGGTTGTGTCGCTTTGGGTGACGGCCATTGATGACTTCTACTGAACTTCCATTGAACTGTGATGGATTGTCTTTGAACATTTTTCTACCAAGATATTAACCTTTACTTATTGATTTCCTAATTGGTTTTCTGGTTGACTTATTGTCATTTTATAGTGGCCATCTCTGCAAGTTTGTAGCTATGAAGCTAACATGGTTTGTGCCTTTTATAAATTGTACTACAATATTTTGGGGTATGCATGCAATAATTATGTATGCTTTCATATTTGTATGTAAGTTTTTGTATTTTATGTATCCTCATTTCTCTGTGTGTGTATGTGTGCAGGGCAGAGGGGAATGGACACTTACAGGAATCAAGTCCCATTGTGCATAATGGGAATTCAAAATGCAGTTTTTTCCTTGTTTCTTCCCACTCCTCCACCACTCACCTCTTCAGTACACATTTGCAATAAACTATGCTAATGAGCTAGCATGTGTCTCTTTTATTTTTATCCCTTTTTTATAACAGCATTTCAGGATACATACAAATAAAAAAAAATGTACAAATCCAGAATTTTGTCAGTTGTCATTTTCTAAAAATGAGATAATAGTATTTTCTGTATCTTGATTTTTCTCTTTCAATATCTCATAAAAATCTTGCCAGAGTAATTGGTAAAATTCTAATTCATTCTTTTTAATAGCTATATAAGGTTCTGTGGGGTAAGTGTCTCACAATTTATTTAGCTGGTTCGCCATTACTAGCAGTCACTTTGTTCCTGGTCTTTTGAAACCACAAAAAGGGGTGCAATAAACCTCTCTGAGGGGTTGCCCCGATAGGTGTTTTTATTTCAATGAGATAGATTCCCAGGAAGAAAAGTGTTGAGTCAAAATGTATCATCAGCTCGTTTTTAGTTTAACGGATGCTGCTAAATTGCCTCCTAAATATGCAATAACAATTCACAGTCCCACTAGCCTGAGAGTTTGCCCATGTCTGCATTACCAATAACTATTACAGCTTTTCTCAATGTTGATAAATTTGGAAAGTGGAAATAAGTCCCTGGCCACTCAAGAGCACAAATGTCACGTGATTTATCTTCGACTCTGAAACCAAATGGAGGGGGGGGGGTCACCACGGTTTATTCCTTGATCTGGTTTTTTTTTTTTTCCGTTTTTCCCATGTAAATTTACATAATTTTGCATAATATAGATTTTTTTTTTTTTTAGCTGTCAGTTGCACTGCAGGCAAGGCTTTTCAGAGCTCATACATAATATGTATGTTATGAACAGCGGTGTTTCTTCAATTCTCTGCGGCAAAGGCCCAGTATCTTTAAATTGCCAATCCCAGCCCAATCACAGGTTCCTAACAGACAAAATCACACACCCCGATGTCTTGGAGATAGTGAGTCTGGGGGAGTGTTTGTGCATGGTTAGTCTCTATCTGCATGTTCCACCCAGCAGCAAATTGCAAACCGGTGATGGTCCACCAGCCACCTTCAGGGTAACCCCGGGCTCTGTCATCTTTTTCGCCAATTAAAACGTCTCACTTTTGTGGGGTCGGATATATTTTCATCTATAATACCTGGAGTAATCTCTTGCTTTTAAGTATTTGGTTTTGTCCCTAAGGTTCTAAGGTCGCTAGTAACCACCTAGTTCAGTCTCTGGTCCAGGTGGATTACTCCTCTGATTTAGTTGTGTCTTTCTCTCCTTTTATCTTAATGAATGCTGCCAAATTGCTTCCCCAAAAATGCTTACAACAATTCATAGGTCCACTAGCAATGGATTTCTAATAGGATGAAGTCCACTCTTTCTACTTCAAGTACACTACACCACATCACCTTTGTCACCAGAGAGAACGCCGTGGCCTGGCTCCTTCAGAAGGCATTCCTCTTCCTGTCCAGTTTGACTTCTTATAATAAAAGCATCAGGTTCTCCACCTGTGGGTCACAACCACTTGGAGGGTCAAATGACCCCTTTTACAGGGGTCGCCTGAGACCATCAGAAGACAGATATTTACATTATGATTCATAACAGTAGCAAAATTACAGCTGTGAAGTAGCAATGGAAATAATTTTGTGGTTGGGGTTACCACAACAGCAGTGTATTAAAGGGTCACAGCAGTAGGAAGGTTGAGAAGCACTGAAAGAGAGCCTAGAAACAACGATTTCCGCACCACGTCTGCTTGCATATGGCTCCAGTTGACAGGCATGCCACCAGGCAGATGTGCACACAACAGGTCTTTGAAGCAAAGAGCAACAGGACAAGTGGCCTCACACGGGCAAGTTCTTTCTCTTGGGAAGTATATTTTGCAGTCTTGGGGCAGCAGCAAGGGGTACATTCTCAAGTTCCCTCATCATCAATGCCAACAGACTACAGTAGGATGGACTCACTGTGCTTGGATAGTCTCCCATACCTATCTACATATCACAAGACCTCCATCTTTCAGTGTCTAGACCAGACCAGCAGTTAAGCATGCATCTTCATCTGCTGAGTGTACTAAGATGAATTCTGTAGTTTACAACAATTCTGAAGATGCCTGCAGGAGAAAACGTGGTTTTGAAATAAGGTCGTACTCCAAGATACCTTATCACATTCTTCGTTTGCTTCCTTGATCCACTTTCAGTGGTTCAGTGTCCACGTGTTCGTACCCCTTAGATTTCATCGAGTGGTTTTACAATATGTTCTGTGGTGTTTGCCTTGATTTTTCACTCCTTTTGGAAAATTAGAATGCCATTTGAAACAGAGATAATCTTGCTGCCTTAAGTCAACAAACAAAGGAAGAAACAAAAACACTAGTCCCAGCTGAATAAAGTTAAGAA
>OU015755.1:93344901-93355841 GCA_907169655.1 Acomys percivali | reverse complement strand
TGTGTGTGTGTGTGTGTGTGTGTGTGTGTGTGTGTGTGTGTGTGTTGAGAATTTTGGTGTCTTACAAAACTCAGTTATGTTATGGAAACATGTTTTTGTTTTAATCCCAGGTGTGGGACCTAGGGCTGCTTCAGATTGCCCATGCAGCAGACTATTTGCTTTGTGCACGCTCTGGCAGGGATGTGATTCTGGCAGCTGAAGCGAGTTTAATTCTGGAAAGACGATAGAGGGCATAAAATGGACCAGATCTCCAAGAGACGAGCGTGGCTGTTTCTTCTACTGGTTCCTGCTCCTGCTGTTGCTGGTTTGTCAAGTGGTGGAGAGAAAAGAGACAAGAAGAAGTTGGAGATATCCTGAGGAGGAGATTGGACGATGAGGGACTCATCCCAAGGGACTCAGTGCCCCTAACCAGCAGGAAGTAGTCTAAAAAGAACCCAATGGCCTCTTTTCTCTCTAACCTTCTTTCTCTCCTCCCTGGTGTTGGGAGGTTGGAAGGGATTGGGGAGGAACAAGGATCAGACGAGAGGCAGATGTATAAGAACCCAAATACAATACCGTAAAAATACACCAACATGTATGTCTCTCTCTTTCTCTGTGTGTGTGTGTGTGTGTGTGTGTGTGTGTGCGTGCGCGCGTGCATGTGTGTGTGTTTTTTCTATATGAAGATACAACAATCAAACTAGTTCATGCATATAGAAAAGACCCAATGGATAGGAAATATGTTATTGAACAGCAAAACTTTCTTCTCTGTATTCCAGCAGTGGGTATGGGTTCATTTGTAATAAGAAGAAAATCAATAGGATGTATTCCTTCCAAGTCATCCCGTTTAAACAAAATTTTCCTAATAGATGGCTTTAAAAAAATAAAACCAGATCCACATCCTGTTCCTTTGCATTGGAGAAAGCTTTTTAAAATGTGTCTTCTATATCCTTAATTTGATTTCCATGTGTGAAGAATCTGCTTTGAACAAAAATTTAAATTCTGTTAGAGTGTGTTTACTTAAACAAAATTCTTTTCTTATCTAATTTCTTTTTAATTCCTGCTTAGACTCAATCTGTTTCCTTCTCATCTCAAGTTGCTTATTATTCGTCTTTCATCTCATTTGTTTGTGTTTCCTTGAGTCTGGGGAGAATGGGGCCATGCTGAACAGTTTCTTCTGCTTGCTGCAGTAGCATTTTAATCAATCTTTCTGCCTCTCCTCCCTTCAATATTACAGCATTTCTTCACAGGCCTCACCCTGGTTTGCAGCCACCCTCCTACTAGGAGATACACCAACTACAGTGTGTCCTGAACGCTCATACATCCCACACTGGTTTTGGATGCTTTTAGCATTCGGTTCTGCCACCTGGTCTTCGGTCAGTACAATGATCCAATAGTCTGGAAAAGGGGGAGGGGGTGCATGAATCCAAGAAATTCTTACTGGATGAGGTGCCTTCCTAGACTTCTGGTGAAGCCTCGCTTGAAGGGGGGCTGACATCATGTATAGCTGGGTTTCCTTTTTGTTGCCTTAAAAAGTCCCGCCTTCAAGGACTGGAAAGACGGCTCCATGGCTAAGAGCATTTGTTGTTGAAGAGGACTCAGGTTCAATTCCCAGCACCCACAAGGCAGCTGTGATCTGACATTCTCTTCAAGGACAGTACCAGGCACACACATGGTGCACAGACACATATGCAGGAAAAACATGAATACGCATAAAATCAAATCAACAAATCTAAAAACAATGTTTAAAAGATTAGTTTTAAAAAATAATAAAAACTTGTAAAGAAGAAGACTTGGCTCAAGACCATAGTGGCCTGTGACTTTCCAGCCTCCTAATAAAGTTGATTCTGAATTCTTCTTTTTATTTTCCAGAGAAAAGCCCCAACTCCCAGACTCAGAGAAAAAAAAAAAAAGCTGTCTTAAACAGAGGGGTATTCCCCACTGCTGAGTGCTCTGGGTGCAGTCTATGTCTGAGCCTCCAGCCTCCAGCCAGCTCTCCTTATCTTCCCTTCTCCAGGCTCTGAGTGCCCTGCCTCTCTTCTGCTCGGTCCCTGCTACAGTTCCCAGCACATGGTACCAGAGGTCAGCCTACAAAGACACAAGAGCTCCCAGGACAGGTGTTTATCTGCCTGTATCCTGTCTCCACCTTGTTTTAGTTAGGATTCTACTGCTGTGAAAAGATGCTATGAGCAAGGTAACTCTTACAAAAGGAAGTATTAATCGGGGGCTTGCTTACCATTTCAGGTGGGTCTGTTATCATGGCGTGGCGTGCATGGCAGCATGCAGGCAGGTATGGTGCTATGGAGTCTTTGTGTGTGTGGGGGAGGGAGGCATTCTCGTTCAAACCACCACATACTTCATCCCTTGTCTGCTTGGCCAAGGGATGTTCATGGGATATGAGATCCCTGGTTTCTGTCCTTGTAAGCTTTCTTAGCCTTATTCCATGCAGACTCACTAGTAGCACATCTCGAGGCAAACACGCAACATTTCTAACAGGTGGGTGTCTGAAGCCACAGCCTCCCCTATAACCTGGCCTCTGCCTCCTTCGAGGAGCTGTGCTTGGGCCTCACTACCTGCTGACCTGGGCTGAGAATGAAGCATGCAGGAAGCGAACACACCAATGTCTCCTCTGCCCCTGCTGCCCTCATCCGTCAAGCAGAGGAGCCAGATGTATCACCCCACATCCCTGCCAGGAAGGGCATCCTGAGCTATGCGGCGGAGACAGCCCCTTGGCTAGAACCCGAGTAACAACCATTGATCCAGTCAGTGTAAATTTAGGTGCAAAGCCGCTCCTGAGCTCACTTAGCTCAGAACAATGACTAATGGCTTGGGGAGGCCCCCTCGTGTCAGTGGTGTGCCAAGGATGAAGTGGTGTTTGTAGTTGGGCCCACACGCCTTTTCTAGGAAACAAATGACTAACTTCAAAGAAGTGCAGAGTCCCCCCTCACATATCATGGAGAGGCTTCTTGTGTAGGCGAGAGGTTCTGGAAATGTCGAGACTCACTCAGGAACCATTGCCAAGCCCAGGTCCCCTATGGGAAGAAGGGACCCCACTGTGCGAGATCTGGCTCCCTTACAGGCCAACCCAGATCAAGGCCAAATGGTGGTCTGGTTAGTAACCTCAGCTCACTTGCTGAAACCATTTTCACTGAAACTTCTCAGAGGCCAGATCTGGATTCTAGGGGAACTTTATGAGGTGTTACTATAAGGTAATAAGCGCGTTCTGACCAAATGATCCAGACTCACAGAAGCGAGTGTTGAAAATGCCCCTTTGTCAAGCCCCTCAGAGCCTGCAGCAGATCTTAATACTCAATTGATATCTGAGGTTTACGAAAGGCAACGGAGCTCTCGAGTCTCAAAAGTGATGAATCACGTCAGTGCCCAAGCCCAGTATTTAGGGCTATAAAACAACAGTCTTCCCGTCATGGGGTTTTAGCGTCTCCAAGATAAATCAAAGTAAATTTCTAAAAATAGAATTGATTTTTACTTTATTATTTGTGTGTGTGTGTGTGTGTGTGAGAGAGAGAGAGAGACAGAGACAGAGAGACAGAGACAGAGAGAAAGACAGAGAGAGAGAGAGACAGAGAAAGACAGAGAGAGAGAGAGAGAGAGAGAGAGAGAGAGAGAGAGAGAGAGAGAGCGCCAAACTAGCATGGAAAGTAAAGTGTGAGTGAAAAAGAAAGATAGCTAGAAGTGATAGCAGCACCACTAGCATCTATACTGAGTTGCCATGGTGATGACTACATGGAAACAAACCTCATAAGAAAGGGGTACATTTTATTTTATAAAAGGTTATCTAGAGTTTATGAAAACCGAAAACTAAATATGGATAAAACAAGCAAACTGGTCAAAAAGAGTAAGAATAAGGAACTGAACAAAGAATTCTCAAAAGAGGAAACACTAGCGGACCAGGAACATTGTTAAGGAGTCAAAGGTAGCCAGTGGTGATGCACACATTTAATCCCAGCACTTGGGAGGCAGAGGCAGGGGAGTCTCTGAGTTTGAGGCCAGCCCGGTCTATAGATAAAGCTCCAGGACAGCCAGGGCTACACAGAGAAACCATGTCTTGAAAAAAACAAAACAAGCCAAAAAACAACCACAACAAAAAAGTGTCTGGCATCCTTAACCATCAGGGAAATGCAAGTTAACACACTTTGAGATCCTGTTTCAAGCATGTCAGAACAGCTATCATCAAGAAAACAAATGACAGGGCCAGAGAGATGGTTCAATAGTTAAGAGCACTGACTGCTCTTCCAGAGGATCGGAGTTCAATTCCAAGCACCCATATGGCATCTCACAACAGTCCGCAACTCCAAGATCTGACACCCTCACACAGACATATATGCAGGCAAAACACCAACACACATAAAATGAAATAAAATTAATTTTTAAAAAAATGACAGCCAATGCCAGCAAAGATATGGGAGAAAGGAACATTTATCCACTGTTGACAGGAGTACTGATTGGTGCAACCACAGTAGAAATCAGTATGGAGGTTCCTCATATAGCTAAAAATAGAACTAACAGGTGACCCACCTAACCACTCCTAAGCATGTATGCTAAGGATGCCGTATCCCATTATAGAGACACTTGCATCCATCTTCTTTGCTGCTCTACTCATAATCACCTGGGTGTCTATCAACTAAGGAATGGACAATAAAAATGTGAAATATAAACACAGAGGAATTTTGTTCAACCCAAAGAAAACTTAAAATTTCAGGAAACTGTATGGAACTAGAGAAGAAAAAAAAAAAAAAAAAAAAAAAAAAAAAAACCACTATGAAAGGTAACCCAAATCCAGACAAACACTGCATGCTTTCTTTTATATGTGTATCCTAGCTTTGAATTTTTAGATTTGTGTTTTAGTTGAAGTGAGTATCTGTAGAGGCCTAAAAACAAGAGTGAACCCAGGGTCAGGAGAGGTCACAGGGGAAAGTCCCTAAGAGGGCAGGGATAGATTTCTCATATATATATATGATATATATCATATATATGATAATTGAACCCTGGTCCTCTGGAAGAGTAGTCAGTGCTCTTAATCACTGAGCCATCTCTCCAGTCCAAGATGTTGTTTTTAAATGTTGTGTTTAAATGTATTGTGATCCATTATGTAACCGCATTATACATAAAGCATGCATATGATTAACTTAAATAAACCTGTAGCTAAAATGCTAATGATTCCTTGAGCTCTTGGGAAAAGGTGATGCTTTTTTATTATAGATTTTTTTTACAAAACTTAGTAAAGCATGCAAAATAAAAATCAGGTGTACCTGACACTGTTGCACATGATGTGCACCTCAGCACAGGCTAGACACACGGGAAGTATGCTACCCTATGGCAGTACAGCCTCAGGATATTAAAGGTTTCTCATAGTAGTCACTTAATAGCAAAGAAACCTCCTTAACAGTGTTCAGTGCAGTGAGGTCAAATTTTATTTGCCTATTTCATTTATCTATCAATATTCTCAGGAGCACACCCCAGAAATACCAGCTTGGGTTCAGAGCTTATAAAGCGAGGGATCTAAAAACTAGCTACAGTGATAGGCAGATCTGGGTCCTGGGGTCCTCCTCAAACTAAGGCACCAGCCAAGGAGAATATAGGCAGTAAACTTCGAACCCCTACCAAGACCTAGCCGACAAACATGATATTCTCCACTGTTGAGTGGAGAGTGAGATCTGACTCTCACACGAACTCTGGTGCCCCTTTTCTGACAATGTCCCCTGGATGGGGAGGCCTGACGGCACTCAGAGGAGGGATAGCAAGTTACCAAGAAGAGACTCGATATCCTAAGAGCATATATAGGGGGAGGAGGTCTCCCTCAATCACAGACATAGGGGAGGGGAGAAGGGGGGAAGTGGGAGGGAGGGAAGAATGGGAGGAAACAGGGGAAGGGCTAACAATCGAGATGTAACACGAATAAATTAATAAAAAAATAAAAATAAAAACTAGCTACAACTTACAGACACATTTTGATGCTTTATGAGCAATTTCTTTGTTATTGTTTTGGAGTGACTTAATCCAGCTTTAAAACCCTGGATCTTAAATTCTGTTTAAAACGGAAACAGCTGTTATCAGTAAAACTATATTTTCCTGCTGGCAACATTAGGGGTGCCCAGTGCACCATTTTATCAGGAGGTGGGATGATGAGACCTCAGGCACAAGGGAGCAGCCTTCTTTGGAGTCGTCTGCATCAACGCCCCAGTGAGCATCCAAACCTGCACGCCATTGGTGGGAGCTGTATCGAGTTGTCGGTATCTGTGGAGAACTGATTCCATGGCCACCAACCCTGCCCCACAGATCCTGGAGTCCCTTACATAAAGCAGTATAGCATTTGCCTGTAACCTATGCACATCCTCCACACACCACGAGCCATGCCTAAATAACCATTGCTACCTCCTTTACAGTGTAAGTGCTAGATATACTATTTACTTAGGAATAATGACCAAGGGGAAACTGTACATGTTAGTAATGGAACATGCAAAAGATCTTTTCTTTCTTTCTTTCTTTCTTTCTTTCTTTCTTTCTTTCTTTCTTTCTTTCTTTTGTGTGCGTGTGTGTGTGTGTGTGTGTGTGTGTGTGTGTGTGTGTGTGTTACGTACATGCTCATGCATGCACATGTATCTCATGCACATAGATATGCAAGCCTATATACCTGCATGCAGAAGGCAGAGGAGGCTGTCAGGTGTCTTTCTCTATCACTTTTCACTCTGCCCATTAAGATAGTCTCTTACTGAATGAACTAGAAGCTTGCCATTTCAGCTAGGATGTCTGGCCAGCAGGAACTCAGGGGCTGCCTGCCTCTACCACTCAACATCCAGGGTTGCAAAGGTGGTCAGCCACACCTGGCTTCTTATGTGGGTGCTAGGTGTTCGAACTCAGCTCCCCACACTTCCACACTTGCACTTGTCCACTGAGCCATCCTCCCATCACTTTAAGTATTTTGGAGTCCAAAGTTAGTTAACTCCATAGACGAGGAACTAAAGGGCATCACAGGCCAATCAGACACATCTGTTGCTTAAGCTTGGCCATCCTGCCCTTCGGACAAACTTAAAGCTCGAATGTTTATGGCCTTGCATCTAAACTCACTTCGTTAGTAAATAGTGAACAGGACCATCCCCAGCTCTCCAGCCGGTCCCCAGATGTGACCCTGATACACCCACCAATACCCATCCATTTAGTTTCTTCTCCCTCCACACCTGAAGAGAACCAAACAGTCTGTGAGCCACAGACCAGCTCTCTGTTCCCTGTTCCTTCACGTGCCCCCAGTTAGGTGATTCTCCGCCTGACACAAGCTGGTTCTGCACTCATCACTTAATGAGATACTGACGTGAACAAATCAAGGGATGAGAGACCCCCCCTCCCCCCCCTCGCCGTGGAGGCCAGAATCCCCACTATGATACCGGAGATCGCCCCCAAATTCCTTAGATAATAGCTCAGCCTTCTTGTTTGGATTTAATCAAAACATCATGTCCAGGGCTGAGAATGAGCACCCAGACTCTGAGCAGAACCCCTCTTGAGGCAGGAGCAGATAGTTCCTCTGGGCGGGATGCCAAAGCTGCCAGGATTTAACTACTCCCAGAGGAAAAAGCGTCCCTCCCTGCAGGATTCAAATCTCAGATGGCTGATGCTTATCTTGAAGCCAAGGCCAAGAGCATCCTGCTCCCCCTTTATAACAACAGTTAATTTCCCTGGGGAGTTCCAACGACTTCTAATAAGAGAATATTTATCTTAGTGCCTTCACACACATGAGTGTGTGTGTGTGTGTGTGTGTGTGTGTATGTGTGTAGAATGTGTGCATGCTCTAATATCTGCATTAGTGTGAAGGTAACCTTGAGCACTCAAGACTCCTTATGCCCTTGTGACGTTCACTCAGTGGCGATTTAAGAAGTAATCTGCAGAAGAGAATGCAAGAAAGAGCCAGATGTTTAAAGAATAAAACAGGTATGCTCTTGAAGTCAAAGAACAGAGAGTGTTTCAGCCTCGGTGGCCCTGTCTCTACTTAGCCCACCACATGCTGGCACCTAAGAATAGTGTGTGAGGAAAGAAGACACCGCCCCAGGGATCTCCACATTTTCAAATGCCCACTTTTTTTTTTCTTCCCGTGAAAAGTTCGCATTTTCATCTCTGCATAATAATGCAGATTCCCAGTGGTTTGTTGACCCACTAGAGAAAATGTCACTGAGGGAAAAATCTAAAGACTGCCTGAAATCAGCCTCAGGAGATGTCTCCTTGGTTCCGTATTTTCCTCGCTGCAGAGATTAAGCCCAAAGGCAGCATCCAGGGGCACAGCAAGTGTGAGGCCTGTGTTTCCTTCCACACAGCAGACAGCAGCATGTTGCACATGGTTGTGTGGCTCCTGCAGAAGCACAGCCTGAGAAAGGCTGCATCCTCCAGTGAGGTAGGAAGCCAGTGCCAGGAACAGGTGAGAGGGAAAAAGAGGAGGGAGGCTGGGGAGAAGATGAGTCCCCATGAAGGCACGGGAGTGAGCAGGCATCGCTTATCTCAAGTGGAACTGGAAATTGTGCCCTTTTTCCTGGCGAGCAGCAGTCTTGCAGAAATTAGGATAAGCAATTGGTTTTGAACAAGCAAACAGCCAAAAGAGAGTTTTCCTGTTATCTCATCAGAGAACTGAAGGTCAGAAAAAGAGGCACCTGTCGTCTCCTACCCCGCTTGCTAGTGAGGGGCTCTACCATGTAGCCAGTGGTCCACAGGTACCAGGTCTCCACCTTGCCTTGTTACCAGACCCAAAGTTATGGAGGAACACTATAAAGCATCCAGATTGTTCTCAAAAGGACGCCGTATCTGTTCTCTTGCCTAAAGGAGAGAGAAGTGGAGTGCCGCTCCCCTGTCTTCATCCATATTCTGTAATTCAGATGCGTGTACTTACCATCCACAGATTTAGGCAAAACCAGGTTGAATACATTGCATTCTTCACTGAGAACAAGCAGTGACATGTGGGGTCCTGGCACAGGCAAGAGATCAGGGCGAGCCGTGCTGGGCGTGGCCTGCAATCTCAGCGTTTGAGGCAGGACCGCGCACACCTGCTTCCTTCAATCAGGTACACACCGATGACCCTGCAGGGATTTGTTTTGAAGTTGGCTGCATCAGGACTCAGTGGTTAAGAGTGATGTCTGCTTTTCCAGAGGACCCCAGTTCGATTCCCAGCGCCTACATGGCAGTTTACAACTGTCTGTAACTCCAGTTCCAGGGGATCCAACACCCTCAGATGGACATAGATGCAGGCCAAACACAAATGCACATAAAATAAATAAATAAAAAACAGGTAAAGCAAAAAATTGACTGCATCTAAAAAACTTGAAGCAGCAAGGTGAGTCCAGACTGAGGAGGTCCTTCCTAGTCACGGGAACGGTGGGGCAGAGCTCAAAAGTAGGGTGTAGATGACGGAGCATGTGGAAGGATGTCACTGAAAGAACCAAAATACACAGACAAAGAAACAAAAACAAAAACAGGTAAAGGGGTTGAAGTGTTGGCTTAGTCCTTAAGAAGGCTTACCACCCTTGCAGGAACCTGAGTTTAGCCTTCGTCTCCCCCATGGCTGCTCAGAACCATCTCTAAGTCCAGCTCCTGAGGACCTGGTACCCTCCTATATGTCTGTGGTACCCATGGACTCAAGTAAGCGCACACACAATCACATAAGTAAAAAAACAAATAAATAAATCTCGGTTTTTAAAGGAATACTAAATGCCCCTTGTGTCTCAGACAGAACATACATGGCAGGTTCAGCATCACCACCCCGTGGGACATGCTCTGCTCTGGACTTGCCTCGATTCCCCCAGCTAGGATGTGTGTAGGGAGTTGATGAAGTCCTGAGTAACTGTGTATTACTGACATGTGCATAGTCAATGCCTCAGACCCGTGGGAATAGGAAACCCTTCCTCTCATTCAAGTACACCCATGAGGAAGGATTGACCTTTAGCCAAATTCAATTTGCACAGAAACTATCACCTACCCCACCCCACCTCACCTCCACCCCACCCCACCCCACCCCACCCCCAGATGACTGAAGCCTGAGACTGTTCCCTTACAGAGACATCCTATGGAGATTAGCTAACCCAAATCCTTTTCATTCCTATTAAACCGGCCTTCCTCACTCAGCAGTGTATAATAAACATGAGGACTGTCTGGGGCTGCTGGTGTCTCTCCATCAGTGGACATGCCTCACCCAATCCCAATTCTTCTGCACAGGACTCTGTGGCTTTGTGTTTTCTTCATGCCCTGGTACCCCCACCCCAAAGCTGACGTGGCCAAAAGATATCTGGGAGAGGAGGTAGCAAGAGGACATAGGAAACTGTCTGTGGCCCCGAGGGCATGAGAACGGGAGAGATTTTTCAGCCCTTGCCCCCTGCAGCATGCCGCAGAGCTGGCCCCGGTGGCATGGGGCATGGGGCTGGCAGGCTAAACAACTCAGCTGCCACCCAGTTATAGCTCTACACACCAAGCTCAAGCAGAGGGAGGAAAGAGCCTAGACTGAGGTGTGCGATTGTTGCTACCCAAAGAAAAGCAGCCAGAAAGGCTCTGGGCACTTTCTGGGATTTCATCTATGGCACAGCGAAGACTGTTAACAAAGCAGGCTGCAAGCATGGGAAGACAGGAAGTGATGTCCACAGGCAGCAACTGAGCAGCTGAGGTAGTGGCAAGATTATGCATGATGGGCATGAGATATCATTTCATCCTACAAATTATTAATTTTTTTTTACCAAAGCAATTTATTAGCATGGCACAGGAGAGTTACTAGGCATGGCATATTAACTGAACAATCACTGCCCTGTTGACCTCACTTTCCCTGTGAGCTTTCCTTCATCTCACCTGACAGCCTTTGTCAACAGCAAAGATGTCAAATGTGAATTTCTAAGAGAAGAAGAAGAGGAAGAGGAAGAGGAAGAGGAAGAGGAAGAAGAAGAAGAAGAAGAAGAAGAAGAAGAAGAAGAAGAAGAAGAAGA
>OU015755.1:93305187-93333950 GCA_907169655.1 Acomys percivali | reverse complement strand
TGTGTGTGTGTGTGTGTGTGTGTGTGTGTGTGTGTGTGTGTGTGTGTGTTTCATTACCTTCCCTATCCTTAAATCTTTACACAAACATCCAAAGGGCTAGAAAAGTGAATTCCCTATCCTGACTCCTAAGTACATGAGTGTGTTAATTAGACAAAATTATCACGGCCACATCTTGTGCCTTCAAGCATCCAAGAAGAGGAGAAGTGGAGATATTTCTTCTTTCACCTAGTCCTCTCGCTTCTGACACATTAAAACTGAAACTAGAAACAGAGGTGTCAAGTGTGGACTGTGGGAATGGATGGGTGTGGAGTGTTACCATGACTACACAGTATTGAGGGAGTTTCCCCAACCAAGGTACCGGACCCATTAGGGGTGAAGAGTCCACTCGTTGCTTACAGGAAGGGACACACCATGTCATGAGCCACATGAGTGTTCCCAAGGCTCAGTGGGGTGACTGCTGCTCTGCCATCAGTAGCTATGATCTGAGCATGACACTTAACCTTGGTGAGTCTCTGCTCCTGGACCTGCCAGGGCTCTGTCAGCTTCAGCCAAACCTGAGTCTCTAAGAAAAGTAAGGGGTTGCATGTGCCTGTAGCTGCTCATTTAAATACTCGTTTACATACAAAGGCGTTATTTTCACCTGAGAAATCCTTGCTGCTGGAGTTGAGAAACAGGATAAGCTAAGTTGCTCAGATATAAGGGATGCTCGGAATTTAGTTTAGGATGGTACCGGTGGCCCTAGTGTCCTCGTTTTATAAAGTCCCTGAGACGTCTAATAAGGAACCAGAATCCAATCGCTACCTAATTCCCCAAATTTCCCAGCCAGACTCTGCCCTATCAAATCACCCCTCTTAGGCACCCTCACTTGAACAGCAGGGCTGCTGCGAGAGAGATGCTGCTTGCCTGGCATTGCCCCTTCCCATCCCCAGGGGCTCATCTTCTCCAACATGTCTGAAAGTAGTTTAGAGGGAATCCCGGTGTTGGTGAAATCTATGTGCTCTGGCTTCCCTATGGAGTCTTTCCTGGGAAGAGTCCCAGGTCTGGGTGTAAGAATAAAACTAGAGCTTTTACACTGAGGATGGGCTCTTGGGCCACCAGCCACATAGCATGAGCAGGGGCCAGTCACTTCTAGCTGCTGGAAGCTTCGGAGTGTCCCTGTCCTACTCCACCAGATTCCTATGAGGACGGGAGACAGACCTTTTCATGCCACTCCTATGAGAGTGTGCATTGTCTGCACTGCAGCTAGATTAAACAAAAGCCACCTCCCTATGACAAGCACATGGCAATGAATACTTTATTAGGCTGTCTCATTATAGGTAAAAGTTCTACTTTTTATATTTGTGTTTTATGTGTTTTATACGCATAATTTGTCAACTGGAAGCACTCTTGCTATCGGATGAGCCTGTCACTTCGGCAGAAATCCTACACCCTTCATTCCCTGCCCCCCCCCCCCCGCAGCCTCATTCACTTATTTTCACAAATGGCCACATCATTTTGTCAAAATGTGATGCCAGTTGGAAACTGGGCATGGGGCTTTGCATAATCACTCATGTCATGCCTGTGACACTCTGTGATTATACATAATGGCCACTGGGGAGTCCTGATGTGGGAATGCTACCTGGTCCACTCTGGGGACAGTGTTCCTTGCCGTCATCACATGCAGTGAGACAGCCACATCTGTGCTGTCACACACACACATCTGCTCCCACCCTGTAAACGGGAGGAAGAGTAAGTCTTTCAAGTGGGCAGATACCTGTCTAAAGTTAACCTTCTTAAAGTATTACTTCAATTAAGTGGATTTCAGTGCCTAGACACCTCACCCAAATTCCAGTAGAAGGAATAAAAGGTTTTGCTTCAAGACAGCTTATCCTTCTCTCAGAGGGTAAAAAAAAATAATAATTAAGAATGAAAAGGAATCATTAGTAGTAGACATTGAGTGATAGGTACATATAAATGTATTACTATTCTCTCTTCTTTATATCACTAATATTTTTCACGTTAAAATTTTTTTTTGAGACATTGGGTCTCATTGTACAGCTCTGCCTGGCTTGGAACTTGCTATATAGACCAGGCCTCGAATTGCAAAGATCCACTTGGCTCTGATTCCTGAGTGCCGAGATTGAAGGCGTGAACAACTCTCAGTTCACGGTAAGCTTTCAGAGAAGTCTAAACACTATATTTTGAAATGTTCCCCCCTAGGTTGGCTTCCAGGCATATAGGAATGTAATTACGCCACAGAGCAGCAAAATCTCCTGAGAGGTGGTGAGGTGAAAGAGTTGGCATCCTTCATGTCTGTTGACACAGGAAGAGCTGCCCAGTGGCCAGTGGCATGGTATGTCAGGGTACAAGTCTTACAGACCATCACAGAGTCTCCCAGGGTCTTCCTTAGAGTCATGAGAATGAGGCATGGGGCGTGTATACATGAGAGTGGCATCAAGGCTGTAGAAAGGTTGAACAAGAAGGACCAGGCGCCGGGCAGAGGTAGTAGTGGTGGCACACGCCTTTAATCCCAGCACTCGGGAGGCAGAGGCAGGTGGGTCACTGTGAGTTCAAGGCCAGCCTGGTCTACAAAAGCTAGTCCAGGACAGTCAAGGCTACACAGAGAGACTCTGCCGAGGGGGGTGGGGAGAGAGAAGGACCAGGCAAAAGGAACCCAGGAAGACCTTAGCAAGTGTTGTGCAGCCGGGTGACATCAGGACCGTGACATGCCCAGAACTTCAACACAACAAAGGAAGTGGGAACAAAGTGTCCTGAAATGGCAGGTATTACGTTCCCAATGACCAGGGAGTGGAAACTAAATTAGGTTACAGACAGTAAAGCTCCATTCGCTGCACATTTGTGTAGGACACTGAGATTCACCCCAGCCACTCAGACGTGCTGGGAAACCACCAGCAGCTCTCTAGCTATGTCTTAAATTTTAAGTTGGCATGTTTGTTGGAGAGGAGTACACATGCTGGTGTAACGGTGTGAGCCATGTCACAGTGCGCTTTCAGAGGTCAGGGTACAACTCTTTGGGGATCAGTTCTCTCCTCCCACCTTGCTGAGGCAGGGCCTCTCTTGCTTCTGCCACTGCATTGTGTACTCCCGGCTAGCTGGCTAGGAGGTTTCAGGGGAGGCTCCTGTCTCTGTGTTGAGATTATAAATGTACTCCACCACATCAGAATTTTTACATGGGTTCTGAGGAATCGAACTTGTGTCCTCAGCCTTCTCAGTAAGCACTCCCACTCACTGAGCCGTCGCCTTGGCCTAACCTTCCCAACTTAATTCTTGACACTCTATCCAAAGATCGCTTTGACCATAGACAATGTCCTGGACAGTCTAATATCTGATCAACCCTTAGTTCTGCCCCCTCTTAACTTATCTGACCTTCCATCTTCACCCCCAGGTTTTAGGATTTCTTTGTAAACTGACTTGCTCATACTCATCTCATAGGTTAGGCTCCCCTCTCCATAAGCTGTCAATCCAAAGGGAGCTGAGAGTATATTGGATGCCTTAAAACTTCCTAGAATTAGTTTGAAATCTACCTTTAAAAAGCTAGAGAGATGGCTCAGCAGTCAAGAGCATGCACTGCTCTTTTAGAGGACCTGACTGAGCTCAATTCCCAGCACCCCTGTCAGGCAGCTTACAACTGCCTGTAGTTCCAGCTCTGGGAGGATGTGAGGCCTCTGACCTCTGTGAGTACCTGCAGTCATGAATGTGCACACATCCACACATAGATACACACATACACATAAATGAAAAACAAAAATTACTTTTTTAAAATAATAAAAGCCCACTGCTAATGTGTAGTTGTCTCGAATGAACAACCTGCACTGTCTTCATGTCTAATGTTTGGATGTCTGTATCGTGGATAACATTGGGATATTCTTGGCACCACATTTGATGAGTGGTATCTGGTAATCCTAGGAGGTTCCTGGGAAGAGAGAGATAGAGTGACTGGCTATCACTGATCTATGGCTGCTTCTGGCCTTGGTCCTCTTCATCCTTGTCCACATCTGTTCTATACTCGAAGAAGCTCTGTGAAGACTGTTCAACTTAAGAACAATTTGAGTTGGGATGTCTCAACTCCAGGATGTACAGAGGATGCTATCGAGACATCAAGAGTGTCCCATGAGGATATCAAGGATGGTGTTTACTTTGGCCAATAACGAGAACAAACAAAATAGGCGAGACCTTTTCCTTCTTTGCCCTGCCTGTCTTGCGGGTTTTAAGTATGATACCAGGTGTTGGGGTAACACCTTGTGGTCAGGAGATGGGGTAAAAAGAAGGGCAAAGTCTCTGGGCCTGACCTCATTGAGCTGGAGAACCACGGCTGAGCCTTTTACCTCCGGAATCAGCACCAATGGGACTTCCCCACACTTGGACCTGGTAGTATCCAACGCAAAGGACTTCACAGATTTAAGCCTACTCTGTGTGAAAATGGAAAGATTTCTGGAAATATGTGGCATGGCAAAGAAAATCTAACCCAGAGCCTTGGAAATGGACTGAAAAGAGCCAAGGAGTAACCAACATGGGAGGGAGCCTCTCAGGCAGACGTCAGAAGCTGGGCTCAGTTCTGTGTGACAAACCAGACAGAAGGAGTGAGGAAGTGAGCAGGCACCTTCTGCTTCTGAGAAATGGAACAGAGGTCTAACAAATAAACAGAGACATACACAGAGCCAGTCTGTTGAATCCCATACCTCAAGGGTAAGATTCCTCTTCCCAAAACATATTAAGACACGTACAAAGCAAAACAAATGAGAAAAAATTAACCCACCAGTCAAAAGGCATAAATAATGAAGATATGACTATTTAATTTGGTTGTGAACTTAAATGGAAATTAAATTATATTATTTTCAAAACAATATTCGTTTTTAAAATGTTTCTTTTCTTGGCAGTTGCATAAACACATACATATATCTTTACACAGTACATTTTATGTTCATCCCCATTAGCTTGTATTGTCTCCACCCTACTCCTGCTACTCAATAATAACCTTTAATTAGGAAATATGATATGCCTACAGTTAGGTAATACCACTCTTTGCTTAGAAAACTCTCTGTATTGTGGTTATGACAGTGGGGCACACTGTTTGTCAAACTCACAGGATATTTTGAGACATACATGAATTATGTTTCAGTGAAAGTTAAATGGCTACACATAAAATTTAAGCCTTAACATAAAGAAGTCCTAAAAGGATAATAACAAAAGAAAAGTAAAAATGCCTGCAGATGGCTCAGCAGTAAAGAGTGTATACAGTGTTCTTGCAGGGAACCCGAGTTCAAGTCCCAACGCTCCCCTTTCCCTCACCTGCCTTGCATTTCAACCACATGTAATGGCAGCTCTAAGAAGATCTTACACCTCTGGCTTCTGTGGCCCCTTGCACTCATGTACCTACCCACAAACATAATTTACATAATAAAAATATTTTAAGAAATATATACAGACCATGTGAGCAAAAGAAAAAAATTGCAATAATCTTGGGGAAAGTACACACAGCATTTAAGTCAAAGCAATATTAAATGCAGCAAATACTGCCATATTTTGTTGGAAACCAATGCAAACCTATAAGGAAGACACAAATACAATCTTTCAATGCTGTTCGACCATCTCATCAAAACCCAAGACTCCAAACAGAAAGCAACAGTGATCATCATCCCGAGGAAAATATAACACATCTTGTAAATTATGTTCCAGATTAGCCAAGTTAAAACCAAGATTATAGATACATGATTATGAATTTGTATCTTATCACATTTTGAAAATGAGTTACTAATCTTTCACTGAAGATATTGATCACATAAAATCTCAAATTGTTCACATTTGACGTGAACATCATACCAGCTCTGTTTTCCATTTCTGTCACAAAACAGCATTTTAAAAAGACTTCATTTTAAGTGACTTGTACATGATGACAGAGCGGTATGCACACACAAATGCAGCACTTGTGGAGGCTCGAAGAGGACGATGGGTCCCTGGGGTTGGAGTTATTGGAGGCTGTGAGCTGCCGGACATGGGTGCTGGGAGGCAAACTCAGGTCCCCTGCAAGAACAGCATGGGCTTTTCACAGCTGAAGCCCCAAACTGAACTGAACTCTCGACGCAAACTCATTTTTCTTAATCACTGTGAAATGGGAAAAGGAAATAAAACCTCTTCATTAAAACACAAGGCAATGGGGAAATCAAGTCTCCATGAGCACTGTCCAGAGAGCTTGCTGGTGGCTGCTGACCCTGCTCAGAGGTCACCACCAACCTCATGCATTTTACTTATTAAACTGTACTCAAGAAAAATACACTGCACAGTCACCTGAAAAAATAAAAACAAAAAAGGGGAAGTAACTGAACTAACTGGGGTCGGGGAGGAGAAAGCAGCAACCCCCTAAAATAATAAAAGTTGAAAGTATTGAGTTAGAAGAGAAGAGGAGATGAGGGGAGATGAGGGACGAGGGAGGGAGAGGGACAAAGAGAGACAGACGGACACAGACAGACAGACAGACAGAGGGAGCTCAATAATTATGTTAAACAAGGAAATATTAGTAATGCAAAACATTTTCACAAATATTAATATTAGGAAATTTGTAATTCTTGAAATGACAAATTCACATTTGATTTTTGAACAATTAGAGAAATCTGTATGTAGGTAATAAGTTTGGACTTTCTAAAGACCAATCCTCACCAGTTCCTGAGCGTTCCACATTATGTTACAAGCAATTCATTTTTATATCTTCCAGAAACAGGTAATTCCATGCAGAGGCCCAAGTCTAACTTAAAGCTGGTTCAGACTGTTGTCATAGCATTTGTCAAAATTAGGGTCTACCAGCATCAAGCTTCACAGAGAATTCGAAGCTCCAGTGAGACAGGACACAGACAGAAGCCGACTGAGAATGCTGTGCGAACCAAAGAGACAGGTAACAGTTCATGAGGACTCTGGCTACCAGCTCTGAAGTGAAATAAGCATTTACGAGTGCTTCAAGGGGTGGGTCCAAAGTTTGATCCATTTAGTCTGTTCAGGAGGGATTTGTATGTATCTAAAATGTTAAAGAATGGATGGAAACAAAACACACACACACACACACACACACACACACACACACACACACAATCAGGCTTGTGATGAGGCTAAGAGAAAATTTTGGTCTCCCACTCAATAAAGCATACCAAAAGTTGGGTACCACAGGACTACCCAGAAAGAGGAAATTTGAAACAACTATGAGGAAACCAGTGACTGATAAGCAACAGTACTATGCAGGAGAAGCTACACCCTACACAGGGGCAAGAATGACGTGGGACCAGATTTCCAGACTCAGGACATACTTCATTCTGCCCAGCCATGTGGAAAAAATAGGCCAGAGAAAGCAGAGCAGGGTGATGGCATGGTGCAGAGTTGGTGGTGGGCTGGGAAACAATCGAAGGAAGAACTTCACCCCAGATGAGAGGCCTGAGGTAGCTGGCAGAAGGCCAGCATGAGAATAGCCATGAGTTTTCCTGAACCTCAGGGTCTCAGGAACATGAGAGCCATCACCTGAAAGCCCCATGAGGGGAAGGAGCTTATGAAAGGTGGATAAAGGAGCACACAGCATGAGCAGATGAGACTGTGATAAGAGAAGGGCCACAGCATCCGCATCTGGAAAGGAAATAAGGTCAAAATCACCCAAAGATGGATGAAAGGAAATGACAGAAACACACCACTGTAGCCTTGGCTACTGGCTCTGGTCCGGTCCTGCCTTTTCAGGTGTCGGTGCTGATGCTGAGGGATGGATGCCATCTCCCTGAGCATGTTTATGGTAGACAAAGATGGAAGCGTCTGGCTTCTCTTCAGGAAATATAAAATAAAAGTTGCCCACTCAGATGTGGTGGTGCACGCCTGTAAACTGAGCAGTTTGAGGCTAGCCTGGTTTACAAAGTGATTCCAGGGCAGCAAAGACTACACAGAGAAATGCTGTCTCAAAAAACACACAGAGAGAGAGAGAGAGAGAGAGAGAGAGAGAGAGAGAGAGAGAGAGAGAGAGAGAGAGAGAGAGAGAGAGAACAAACAAGATGTTGGGGAGGAGGAACCCATATACCTTGTGGGCTAGAGTGTAGATTTGTATAGCCATTATGGAAATAAATATGGAACACCCCCACCAAAAAATGACTAGAGGAACTATATGACTCAAATAGACCACTCCTGAGTGTCCAGGTCAGCACACCACAGCACATCCTGGTTTCCTGCAGCACTGTTCTCAGAGCTAAGTAGAGGAACCAGCACAGATGTTCATCCATGGATGACTAGACAAGGACACAGTCATGGTACACATGGGCTGTACTCAGCTGTAAAGAAGAATAGAATCATGTCATTGGCAGGAAACCAATGGAGCTAGAGACCGAGTGAAGGGGTCTAAGAGACTCAGAAAGACAGATGCTATGCTTCCAATATGAGGAATCTAAATCACACACACACACACACACACACACACACACACACACACACACACACACACGACGTGAGAGTATAAGGGATTATGTGAGAGAAGGAAGAGTCTGAGAGAGGATGGACAAAAGAGAGTAATGCAGGATAAAGTCTCTAATATGTAGACTCAAAATCTGTATGTGTGTGTGTGTGCGTGTACAGGTGTGTGTATATGGCTGTGTGTGCATGTGTGCATGGATTTATGTGTCTGTATTACAGGTGTGTGTGTGTGTGTGTTTGGGTATGTGTATGTATGGCTGTGTGTGCATGTATGTGTATATATAGGGATATGTTTGAGTGTGTGTATGTATGGATGTGTGTATGCATGTATGGATGGATCTGTGTGTGTATGGGTGTGTGTTACAGGTGTGTGTGAGTGTGTGTGCATGTGTATGTATGGAAAGATGTGAGCATTATGAAAGCAGAAGAGGAAGGGACTGTCACTGATTAGTAGGAAGAGAACCTTTGCAAGGAGGGAGGAACAAAGAGGGTAGTGGAGGTAAAGATGGATAGGTACAATGATGTTCCTGTGAAAAGGCCATCATGAAGCCCATTATTCTGTAAACCAGCTAAAAGCTAAAGAGCAGTCTGAATGCTATCAGCCATACCAAGAAGGGCTCCCCTCTCCCCTTCGTCACCACTCCTGAAACTTACTCAAAGAGTAAGTTTTGTGAGTCTAAATTTGGAGGCTGTATATATTGCCTCTTAGTTATTTTTTGAGTCTGTGTGGGTCCATCAGTTTGCTTTTTTTTTTCCCTGTGTGGTACAGTTAGATGGAGCAGTGACATCTGGTGACTGACACTAATTTAGCCAATTATTCAAATCATGGTAGAATGGCCAGGCCAGACCTCGAAGCCAACTCTGCAGCTCTCCTGGAGTGGCACCGCCAACCTCCAGCTCACCATCTCCTTACAGAGTGTGGGTCGCTGAGAACAGGGACAGTGGAGCCTTCATCTCTCACCCATTAGGCGAGTCTGAGCTTCTTTCCATGGTGCTGGTAGGGTTTCCAAGTGCATCAATAGCAGATACTAGGTCAGCTTTTGTCTGATTTCCCATGTCTAGAGCAAGTCACATGTCCAAGAAACAGAGGGACTAGAGATACATCTTTACCTCTTGATGAGGGGACATGTCATTTCCCATTGTGTGTTAATGGGCAGGTGGCATTTGTGGCCTCTTGTGAGTCTTCCACAGAAGGTGAACCATGAAGGAACTCCATAAATCAGAACTTGGAAACCATGGGCTCAGCTATCCATGGCTCCAGCCTCTATTGGGTGGGCAACTTCTACCCCACCTCAGGAGTGTGTAGGGAGGCATCTATGTCTACATGTCTCATTTTCTGCATGCTTCTGGGGCAGCAAAGGTGACTCTCCAACACCAAGGAATCATCATTTCTCCTGTTTCCCCAGCCTTGGCCATCTGCCCTCAGGTTGCCAATTCCTTTTAAAAGCAGCCTTAGTGATAGAGTCCACCAGCTGTCCAGGGACCTTGGGAAATCAGGCTGCCTTTCAGGGTGGCATATCCCGCTGATGCTTGGAGCAGTTCAAAGTGTGATAATTTAAAGCGCTCATTTGACTCAAAGGATGTATCTGTCTTTTGATCCACCTCCCACTCTGACAAGCGCTCCCTTCCCTATCACATTCAAACATGCACCCCCTTCAGAAGCCTGCAAACTCATTCCCTGCCAAGAAATGGGTTTCTCCCAGATTGCTCAAGCTGAGTGATAACAGGGTTTAATATCCCAAGTTCATTTTTCAGTAGCTAACTCAGATACACCCGACACGGCAAAGTGCCTAAGCTCTTTCTACAGTTATTAAATTATTATCCATAATTCTTTGAAGCTGCAACCTGGAAGCCATGATTCTGAGTCCACTTCCCTATCAAATCTGCATTTTGCAAAGAGAGATAAAGGTGGGCCAGTTCACCCAGTTATAAGGATGATAGTGGAGCTCCTGCAGGATGCTGGGCATCAGCAGTTTTACTCCCTCCAAAAGACTGTGCAAGGTGGCCCCTTGCCACTCATGGCCCAGGCCTCTTTTCTAACTTTGCAAACTTCTAGTGCAGAAACGCTTTCTGAGCAGGAGCCCAGTGTTACCTGGCAGTAAGTATAAGCAGTGAGCTCAAAGTAGGCGATGGTCTCAGACACTCCCGTTCCAAGCCAAAAGTCAATTGTGTAGTTGGATACAGAAAAAGGGGTCTCCACACAACGCCCACATTTCCAGTGAGAGGATGCACTAAAGAACAGGGACAATACAGCATCATGCTTTGCTGAGCAACGAGCAGACATTCTGAAAACTAATTCTGTCTCTGGGTCAGCATCATAGAGTGACTATCATAAACATGCATGGTGTGGCCTACCCACCTAGGCTCTGGGGCAGACCGCACAGCTCTTGGGTGGTGTGGCCAACTACACACCTAGGCTCCATGGCACCGCCTGCTGTTCCTAGGCTGCAGTACCCCACCAGATGCCACAATACTAAACACCGCAGTCAACTGAAAGGCAATATATCTGCATACCTAAGGATATGCAAACCTGGAAATGGTATTATTAACCTGTAATAATGTTTCTACTTGTGCACATTTTGCCACATAAAGACTATTCCTTGGGGGTACATGATAAGACACTTTTAGCCAATGAAGAATACAATAAAAAATGATTTAGACATTCACACAAAGAAGATGGTAATGATGACAAGAAGATAATGATAACAGCCATGTTGTGAACACCTAAATTTTTTGCCCATAAGTTCACATCCCCTCAACCTATAAACTCTGCCATGATTCATGCAGCCACTAGAAAGTACAAACGAGCGAGAAAGGTTATTTGTATCATCATTGCATTTATTTGCTATTCTGTTTCTCAAACTGAATCCTATTATTCTAAACAGCCTGTGGACTAACAGAAACCTTTGCTGTGGCGTGTGTGTGTGTGTGTGTGTGTGTGTGTGTGTGTGTGTGTGTGTGTGTGTGTGTGTGTGCACTGTTGTGTGTAAACCTGTGGAAACAAGAGGTCATCCACAGATGCCGTTCCTCAGGAACTGTCCGCCTTGCTCTTAGACACAGAGTTTCTCATTGGCCTGGAACTCATCCCCTCAGCTAGGCTGACTAGCAATGCCCCGTGGTGCTAGGATTACAAGTGTGTGCCATTTTGCCTGGCTTTTTTCACATAGGTTCTGGGAGTTGAACTCAGGAGCTTGTACTTGAGCAGTGAGCACTTTACCCATTGTTCCACCTTCCCAGCCCAGTGACTGATGGGTATTTTCCTAAGACAAACATAAATTTAGACCTCAATGTCCTACTCATGGTAAGCAGTCACTGTCTCCTGAGTGTGGGACCTCTTCTAGCCCCTGAGGTATTGCCCTTGTTGTAAATACATACTTAAAGTAGCCTAGTGTCTGTTCAGCCTGTGTTGTGTGTCTGTTTCCCCTCCCCCCCTCCGCACACACACTTTCTGCAGGTTGTCATATTTCAAACCCAATCCCTGTATGAAGGCAGAGCTTGTGGATTTGTTTCAGTGTGTGTTTGTTTGCATCCAGCTAACCAGAAAACTAAGCAGCGCACATGGTGAGACAAGGGGCCAAGGAGATTAAGGGACAGGCTCTCTATATAACAACTCATCTCTTTAAGGACTGACCCAGCATTAGTTCCTTCCAGGCCAATGCCCCAGGTGACCTAGTTAGTTTACACTAAGACCTGATTTCTTAAAGGCTCCCTTATCTCCAACCTACCATGGACAATTATTCTCAACAAAGCAAGTGGGAGGTAGAGGCTGCCATGGGATAGCTATCTTTCACACTCTTCCCCCACGACGCCATTTGACAGAAAATCCACTCTTGAGCTGACAAGACAGTGATGCCATGTTCCTGAGGCTCTAAATGCAATGGGCTAAGTAGTGAGCCTTGTGTGTGTGGGAGTGTGTGTGTGTGTGTGTGTGTGTGTGTGTGTGTGTGTGTTATAAACATCCAGCATCTGCCATCTTGTTATAGCAACAGAAAACTGACTGAGACAGGCAGCAAACCAAACACCAATGCCAAGGCTGTGCACATCACAGCCTCTGCACATCACAAAGGAGGAGAGCAGGACTGGGCAGTCACAGTACTTCTTCCACAGCGCTGGTATCTAGGAGGGGAAAAAAAAAGCAAAGCTTAGCAGTGATCATTGGCTCCAGCTGTCTGCGGCTCTGAATACGCTCTGCCAATAACTCAAGTTTCCCCACAAATAAAGGAGAAAAATGAGTCTGTGGGTGTCGCAGAGAGAGCCTTGGCATGAAAGTGAAGAGAATTGGGCGCTAACCTTCACGGTGCCAACTGGAGCCGTGGGAACGTAAGCAAGTTGACTTCAATCTCTGGGCCTCTCTTCCTCATCCCAAAGCAGGGCTTTGGGTTCAGTGGTGGCTTTTAAATCTCTAATTTTTGTTTCTGTAATTCTAAGATTTATAGTTACTTAAAGCTCTCCTTTCCTCCCCAACTCCAGGTCAGAAGGGGCCTCCGATTCAATGCCTGGTTGTGAAACTCAGGTGACACATTTCTAATGGAGAGAACTGGGAAGACACAGACAGGGAAAGAAAGAAACCTCATGGGGCCAGAGACACAGGGAAGGATCGGATAATAGATGCAAAAAGGAATTCTCCCCCAATGCTATAGAAACCCCGAGCTTCCAGCCTGGGCATTCTCTGCCCACTGCCCGAGCTTGCCTGTGTCTCACTTTCCCTCGCAGATTGAGTCCCAGCCTGCATGACAGCCTCGTTTTTCACTCAATGTTCATGGTGAATGCTCAACTGTAATCTCTTTTTGCATGCTTTGGTCCTAAATTCATAACTGGAGGAGCAGACCTCAGCAAGCAATCACTCTTCGCTCCGCGCCACTCTGCCCAGCAGATCCCGGCAGTCCTCAGACCCATGGCTTTCTCCCAGCTTCACACTTTGTCAAAACGCATCATGACTGACACAAAGAAATGGTCCCTGGAAACTCCCCGTTTTCCAATCCTTTTACTATAGAATTGTTTTTCTTCTTCAAGGATTGGCCATCCTCAGAATAGGCCTGAGTCCTTGGCCTGGATTGTTTCCATTTTAAAGCAGAGTTCCCTACAAAAGGGGAGCCCTTCCCACAGTTCAGTGGTCTCCCAAGCTCACTGGCATTGTTTGGGTCTCTGCTTCCTCTGCCTGGGCATGGGTCTCTTCCACTGCAGTCTCCTGCCCCGTGAGTCCAGGGGCCTAGTCCCTCCCTGCAACTCTAAAACTGTGGTTCCATGAAGATAACCTGTAAGAAGCAAAGAAGGGCCACCCTTCTAGAATCATCTTTCTTTTGCACATAGGATGATGTTGACTCTTTGCCACGAGCCTCAAGCCATGCCTGCCTCTCCCCTCCCCTCAGCAGGTCTCGAGGCTCTGTCTTCTTTTTGCACTAGCTTTCAGGTTGTTTGCCGTCCATCTTAACATGCTAGAGGCTCTGCACAGTCCCTTCCCTCGGCTGGGAATGCTCCTTGCCTAGGTCTCGCCATACCTACTGCTCCTCAGCCTTAGGCCTAGGAGCCTGTGTTCATATCATTCCTGATAGAGCAAGCACCCCCAACTGGCCTACTCACAAGCACTGGCCATGCATGTCCCAATTAGGACAGTGCTGTCTGACAGCCTCAAGTCTGCCCAGAAATAGATTAAATTGAATGCACCAGTGAATTCATGGCTGCAGGAGCAGCCATGTCAACACCTGGCACCTTGCCTATTGGTGGTAACTGTGGCCCTGAGGGGCTAAGCTCCGGTTGTCTATGGGTAAATTGCCTAGCAGCATATGCCTCCTTATCACATGTCCCCACTCCTCTTCCAGTCTAGGACCTTTTGGTCTCTCTCTCTCTCCCTGTTGTCCTTTCGTGTGTCCTCATGTAGTATTGACAAGCTCTGGACGCATTCCCTAGCAGGTATCAGCTTATTTTCTTTAAACGGACATCTCTACTCATGAAGGAGTGCATGGAACATAGTAGGTGTTCGAGAAATGTTTGTGGAGAATTGCAGGAGCTCCTCATCTGCAACCTACTGTGACACTCTATAGCATCCCCAGTTCGAGGCTTAGTAAGGCAGCAAGCACCCTATGGCACCCTGCTGATGGAGCCATAGCCCCTTCCTCAGAGGAACCAGAACATGATCCCTAGCACCCCAGATGTCACAGTGGCTAGATGACACCAACCTTGCTCACTCAGCTCTGGAGGTAGGTCCTGCACAGGAGTCTGAGTTCCTGGGGCACTGTAATTATTGGAAGTCTGGATGCTTGGCCCGAATTTAGCTTTTCTTTCTGTTACATGAAAAAAGAAACATGTCCCAAGTGATCATCTTTCTCCTGTGGGGTTTTTGCTGAGTAACTGAATCTTGAATTTTATTCTTTAATCAGTGAATGAGGTTGTCATTCACCTGACTCCTCGAAGGGATCTGAAGCTGCATCTTTCTAAACAAGCTTATGTTCTGCATACGCCCATCACACTGAGTGTCCTGGGGTGCATATCACCCACAGGTGCCATTCACATCAGTGATACTGTATGCTGCCCATGCCTGCTCCTCCACACCCAGCCCATGCCTACTCCACCTGCCTAACCTTCCTGGATTCTAAGCATCAGAAAGCACCATACACTAAACCTATTTACCCCTCATCGTATAAGCAATGGTTACCATAGTTATCACACACAGTATACACTCATTGTGTGCACAGTAAGAGAATGTGCACATGCGTGCCTAGATCTCACTACTTCCAGAAGATGGGCACTTAAGCTTTCCAGAAGCATCCCTAGTGGGTCCTTAGCAGCAGAGCCCTATGGGGAATGGCACTATGGCAAAGACCAACCTGCTAAGAAAAAGCCACTGTGTTAAGGGTAGGTGATAAATGGTGCTGGAAGAGAGACACAGACCAACACTGTGTGATTTGGGAACAGGCAGCCCCAGCCTAGCTATAAACAGAGAGGCTAATCTCAACGTCACTCCCAAGCCAGTATGTTATTGCTATAGCTGTATCTGACAAAGACATCAAGCTACTTTGTGATCACAAGGGCCACGTCCAGCTCCACTCCTAACCCGACAAGTGTCTAGTGCATGGTGAGCATGAGACAATGACCTGCAAGAGGGACTTGGCCAGGGAGACTGGAGGCTGCAAAAGCTGGCCCAGGAATGGAGGGTGATGATGAATTGGAGGCATTTGGTAAACCGTAAATCGCTTCTCCATATTGTGTTTTTACGATGATGATAAATATTGCTGCTAAGTGTGCTCAGTGGGTAATTAGCCCCAGATGATGCCCTATGCATGTATGTGAGGTGGAGGGGTCCATGAGCTAGGAATTCAGAGTGGAACATTTTAAAATGCAGGTAGACAGTGCTCTGTCCCTGATCAGAACCCTCAGAAGGTTCTATCCCTCTTAGAGCCAAAGTCTGACTCCTCCTAATTACAGCCTGCAAGTCCACTGTGGTAAGTGCAGGCCCTCTGCATCCTACCCCTGCTGCCCTCTTCTTCAGCTGTGCCAACCCTTCCTCATCATCTTCTACATGGGCCCTGTGGGGAAACACAAAAAGCCCCCAGAGGTCTGCAGGTTAAAGCCACAGTGAGGCATACTGTTCCCCATTAGGATGTCAAGTGTCAGAGAAGACAAGAGATGAACATGTTGCTGGGGATGGAGGGAAATCAGAAGCTTTCTGTGGGGGGTAAGCTTGTCCTAAAGCTGCCCGTACATCTCAGGCTTAGAGATGTCTCACTGATGTGTATGCAGACTGAATGACTCGGAGAGAGACCAGCCTAGTCTCAGCCAGTCACATGGGTCATGTTCAAAAGACTGTTCTTCACTTGTAGTTTCCTTCACTGATGTGAATACAATCTGCTCACAATTTTTTTTCTAGGCCAGACTTCTGCTCAATTCACAAATAGAGCCAATTATAAGCTACAAAAGTAGACTTGCTGTAATTTTCTCTATAACAGAAGATAAATATTATTGCCTCTGTGAAAAACAGTAGGATAGTTCCGTAAAAGCTGAAAGTAGAAGAATGAGTGATCTAGCCGTTCCTCTTCGGGCTGTATACTCCAGACATTGAAAGCAGATGTCTGAGCAGACATTGGCACATTCGTGTTCACAACCATTATTCACTGTAACCGCTAGTGGAAGCAAGCCAAGTATCCACGAATGGAGGGATGGACCAATGCCGTGCGATCCATTCACAGGATGTGATGCTAGTCAGCGTATAAAGGAAAGAAATCCTCACACATACTACTGTGTAGACGGAAGTGGAATATGTCAGACACTAAAGGGAAATGGAATATGTCAGACACTAAAGGGAAAACGCCATGGGTCTACCTATGTGAGCCGATAATGAATGCTACATTCGTAGGGCAGAGATGACAGTGGTGGTTGCTGGAAACAGGGGCAAGGCTAGAACAAGAAGTCCATATATCGTAGATAGAATTTGAGTTTTACACAATAAAAAATAGTGATGCAGCACTGTGAATGTATTAGACACCAATCATAGCCATTGTTTTTATTGTTGCTGTGTGGATTGGGAAGGTACAAGTCTACTACAGCAGGGAAGAAACGCCCCGGTCTTGAGTGGCAGGAACTTGCAGCTGGAACTCTTCACATCCCAGAAGGCCAGGAATCAGAGCTCTGGCTGTAACCAGGCTACAGCCTTCCAGAGCTATACCTGCCACTGGGGCCCCATGTTCTGGAGGTTCCATAATACTATATAATAGTGCCACACACTGGGGACCAACTGTCTAAATGCATGAACTTACAGTGGACATTTCCACATCCAAACCACAACACCAATGAATGGAAAGGTCCAAAATACTTCAAATTTGTTCTATCTTAATCACAAGGCAAAATTCATTTCATGATTTGTGTGAAACTCAAAGAACTAAAAACAGCAATTTATTTTTTTAATTGCATTTAAAGGAAGAGCATGTGTGTGTGGAAGAGGCCAGAGAACAATTTTCAGAAGTTTTCTTCCACCGTGTGGATTCTGAGACTGCCACTCAGGTCCTCAGTCTCAGCGGCAAGCATCTTCAGATGCTGAGCCTAAGCAGCAAACATTAAAATTCAACATTCTACCTTAGCTAGGCTACTGAGACTTACATGCATAAGCATGATGGTGAGATGTTACATGCCTTAGTTTCCCATAATTGACCTACCATGTTATATAAGAGCAAAAAATCACATGCACAGTAAAGACACTGTCGTTCACAACACAGTAGTATTGTGGACTATGAGCTGAGGTATCTGCTAGCATTGTATAGCAAGATGGCATGTGCGGTGCCAAGTAAACATCAGAGCTGAGGCAACGGTGAAGCCCTGGGTGGGTGAGCACGCCAGGGTCTTTACCTGTTTGACTCTGAATTTATTTGAGTCTTTGACTATTCAGTAAACTTCCACAGTTGCCAACATTTTTTTTTTATCCTTCTGTTTAGCTGGAGTCATGGTCTACAGGTTAAGAAACTATATGCTGGAGGACAGTTTTGTCCTTGAGCAACTGTGAGAATCTATTACACCTTGGGAGGTGGTACCATGGCTCAGGCCTACTGTCCAGACCACCCAGTTACAACGATCCTCTCGCCTACTATCATGTGCATGCCAGCACATACTGCAATGATGGGTTGCATGCCCTCATTTAGACAAAGCTAGCATGCTGGCCATAGTGAGAGAGGCCACAGAGCATGACTAACCCCAACGTCCTCTTTAATCTACAACCCCAAACATCCCCCACTGAAACTACTGATAAAAGACAATGACAGAACCCAGTCTTAGATGCATCACGCTGTCCCAGCACCAGAGAACTTGCTAAAAGGTTATCACGGTCTAGGAAGCCCTATGAAAGGAGAAGCTCACATATGGTGAAATAAGACAGGAGTGGTGGTTGCTGGGAATTGAGGAGAGGATGGATTGTGAATGTTAGGGAGGAGTGAGAAGGGTTCTGGGGAAACTGTCGGAGGTGAAGCAGCTGTTTTTATGTCTTCGTGGCAGTGTGAGCTATGTGGTTGTATATGAAACCCCAAATGTATGCCATACATACATATTCATTTCCTTCTTGTAAAGTTGACATTTAAAATTGGGCTACTCTTACAAATTGTCCTCTGACCTACACACACGGGGGGGGGGGGGGGGGGGGGGGGGGAGAGGGAGTAGGGAGGGAGGGAGAGGGAGAGGAATGGATGCATGGATAAGTGAGTGAATGAATGTAATAAAAATAGAACTATAAGCAAATATTGAACTTAATTAAAATTGATGTGTGTGCTGATCTTTTGGAGTGATAGGTTCTGAGGTCTGCTACTTGGAAAGGAATCTAAGAATAAGGCAAACTGACACATATGGAAATATGATTTTTTTTTAAAGCAAAGTATTGACAATGTACACATCTAGGCAGTTGGTCTTCGTGTGCTATCATGACAAATAGTTCAACTTTCCTGTATGGTTAGAGAGTTTCCAACAAAACATTGAGAGGAGTGGGATTATAGTGTAAAATGTTTAAACCACTGAGCTCTCATCATGTTGCAAGCCCAGTCAAATGTTGAAGTTTTGTGACCAGCTGGTGTCTATAGAATGGGGGTCCTCTTTCTATTCCTCAAAGCACTTTGGGGAGGCCCTCCCAACCAGGTAAAGTGCCTGTCTATTAATCTGTATCATGTATGGAGTTTACTGTACAATTTAAGTTTGAAAACAGTGTTGTCCTATTTAAGAGTTGGTGCTTCTGGATACAGGGTGCAGGGCATCTGGAGCTGGCTGTGCTCTGCTGGGCACCACAGCCCTGCGTGGTCCAGGCCCTGCCCACCCCCCCGCCCCCGTCTCCCCTCTACATGGCTACAGCCCCTGCACACTTGCATGGCTGTACTTTTTCAAGCCTGATCTTCAGGCCCCTCTTGCATCATTATCCCCAGAACCTTTATGGAGGGTAGACACATGGAGGTTCAGAATCAAGAGCCTCACGCATGCTTGGCCAGTGCGCCACCACTGAGCCACATCCTCCATCTGCCCTGTGGCCCAGAGTTGTTCTTGAATGTTGAAAAAGTTGAAAGAAGTAATTATCATGCCATTTTGTTCATCCAGGTTGGTTCTCCTCAAAAGAAATAAAGGTGATGAGTTAGCTGGGGTGCTTACAAAGGAAGGAATGGCTGTTCTCGCATGCTTCATGCCTGTGGTTTAAGGAGTCAAGAACTGACCTCTGCAAGGGAGGCAGCTGGCTTCTAGTATCTTTAAAGAGTCTGATTTTAAAAGATCCCTGTGCATAAAATCGGCAATGAAACTCAGAGCCAAATGACAGAGCATCGAGGGAGATAACACTTCAGACTTTTGTCTCATATCTTCTTTTGGGGAACTGGCCTGAGAAAAGGGCAGGGGTCAGATGGCACCCCACTTTGCCCAGATGCTCTGCTGTCTGTCAACTTTGTTTTCTTCTAAGAATGTGGGAACGTTAAATGAATGGAGAGTGAGCGAGAACAGATGTCTAATATCATTAAAGTTGGCTCCAAAAGAACCCAGATCTCAGTTTGGTATATTAATGCTCTATTTATCTTTAAGCACAGATGGATATTTTTATTGGTATTACTTTGTTTATCTGGTTTCAAGAAAGGTTAGTTCAAGGGGCAGATGCCTGCGTCGTGGGAGCACATTCCTGAGAGGAAGTGGGTGGAGGAGGGGGAGCTTTCTGTAAAGCTTTAATTAGGAAAACCAAAGTTATAGATGTTGGCAACTCTTGTCTGATCTAATGAGGGCAGTTGTAACAACAGACAGAAAGGCAAGCAGGATATTGATAAGCTTCGGCTTTCCCACCTCTCATCCTCCCCATCTGAAGAGAAAAATAGCATTTTACTGCCTCCATCCCCGATGGACAACGGACCAGACAAATTCCTGGTTCTTAGGAAAGAAATGTGTGATGAACAGCTGGTAATCACCTATGCTAACCACAGCAAGAGTCCCCATATCAATACACTGATTATGAGCATGTGGGCTTTCCAGAAACTTCCAGGCAAAGCAATTTCCACATGGCTTCCAGCTTTTTATGGCTTTTATTATATGTTAGCCTGGTACTCTATCTCCACAACTGTTACGCTAATTCTGTTGGGTTTTTGTTGTTGTTTTGGTTTGTTTGGTTTTGTTTTTAACTGTAATTTATCTCTAATTAAGTCGCTCTTTTTGGAGGAATTAAATGGGATTACAGACACACATGTCCAGGAAATTCCTTTCTGGATTGGATTAGATGTACCCACCATACTACCTGGAGTATCCCCTGTACTGCCTGAGTACCCATGGTACCACTTGGAGAACCCATGACACCTACCACCTGGCCTTTCTCAAAAGTGATATTTGCAAATAAGACACACACACACACACACACACACACACACACACACACACACACACGTCACTTGCTAGCCTAGGCAAGTGTGTTTACATTCTTCCCTTTCTTCCATGATTGTTCCAAATATCTCCACTTAAATAAAGTATGCCTTAGCTTGGGGAGACTCTTGCCATCAACGCTATTCGCGCTGCTTCTTCTTCTTCCTGGAAAGTGTTCCTTTCCCTCCCTCTGCACACCTGAAGAACACAGCTCGCATCTTTACCCCATCACCCATCGACGCCTGCATACCTCTCGTTGCCCTTATTTTCAATTCCTTTTCTGTACAATTATTTATTGCGTAGTTGTTGTCATAAGAGCAAGTCTTGTATCTGATGTGTTTTTTTCAGCCCCTGAGCGTATAGAATAGACTAGATACTCAGTAAGTGCCCTTGACCTTCCGTGGAGTGGACATGTCTGGACATGCCTTTCCTTTCCAATGCCAGTGTGCAGGAAGGATTGAGGAGCCCTCTGGAAAATAACCAGTCCTGAGGGAGCAAAGGTGAGGCGCAAAGCTTGGCCCCATAACAAAGCCTTAGTCATGGCGGTTAGGGCTTGGGTTTAGAGCATAATGCCTGTCTTTCAGCTTTGTCTGCCCACCCAAGAGCTGTTTACTGAATGAAAAAAAAAATCCAGAAGGTATTGAAACACAAACAGCACAATTTTAAGGTCTCGGTGAAAACACGGGGAGTGGAAAATCAGCTTTCTCCTTACTGGATGGATGTGAGACGCTTCTGACTCTGCACGGGCTCCGGAGGACACAGGGCTGTCGCTTGGATGCTTTAAGGACACAGCTCAGAAAGTTCCAGAGGGATTGGTAGGAGTGAAGACAAATAAGGCAGATGAGACACAAGACCTGACAATTGATTCGTGTATACTTGGGGGTCCCTCTGGAGACCCCCAAAGGTAATTTGTGTAGAGTAAAGAATTATGGTGCCTAGGGTTCCTTTGAGATCAGGTAGATATGGTACAAGGAACTGGCAGCTCACATGGCTTGGGGGCAGGGAGATGAGAAAGCGGAGAGATGCTCACACAGGGATTTCCCAGCCCATCCAGCCATGGGCTTGGGTTGTTATGATTAATTGGTTCTGCCGGTTTCTCCCGGTTCTGTAAACACAGTGGCACAATCTTGGAGTCTTGTCAGTGCAGAATTAAACTGTCTCCCAAGACCTTCCTCCCCTCTTCCATCCAGTTCTCTCTCTCTCTCTCTCTCTCTCTCTCTCTCTCTCTCTCTCTCTCTCTCTATCTCTCTCTCTCTCTCTCTCTCTCTCTCTCTCTCTCAAAGCCCATCATTTTCTCCTTATGGGTTACATCTATTTCATCATCTCTCCAAGGCTGTGATACCTAAGTCTGTTGAGCCAAGGGGACGCATGTCACTTACCCGAGGTCCATTGTCTATCGTTGTAAAGACTGGCTATCAGATGGGAGCAAGGGGGAAAACATGATCTATGCCCCCTGGAGTTTGGCACCTGGTTGAGGCAGTAGAAAAGGGGAACTGGCAAGATAGACTAGCCTGCCTAACTGCTCTTCATCCCTCATGCCTGATGATTATTAATTATGCTCCTGCATTGACACAATTTGCTAGCTTTCCGAGCAGGCGAATTGCACTTAGTCTTCTTGGCATTTTTTAAATGTAAATGAAAAATCACCCGACTCCCCGAGCCAGAGGCAAGAAAGATAAATAACACCAGGAAGCTAGTCCTTGCCCGTCTGTCATGAAATTTCATTAGTTTTGACAGTCTACACAACATAAGCAATGGATGAATGCTAACTCTAAGCCCGTGTCTGTCCGTTCCCGTAGGTCATCAGCGCAGCACGGGCCACAAGAGGTGCTACTTGAAGAGCTGCCTGTCTGGATAAAGGGACACTTTCACTGTAGCAGAGGTGGACCCCGCAGTGCACAGCAGAGTCACATCAAGGCCATAGGTCCCAGCGAGGGTCTAGAGGACCATAGTGAGCTGCCAGCCCTGCTCACTGGAGCGCTCTTCCAAGACTCATTGATTAAACATGGGCTGGGCCCTGCACTGAATACTGGAGATTTAAGAACCCACGAAGCAAATGCAGCCATGGTGGGAAAGGCCAGGACGAAAAAGCACACAGGGACAGGAAAGTCACCCTGGATAAACAGCAGTGGCAAGTGGTCTCATTAATCGTGGGGTAGTATGGGCTTTCCACTCTCAGGGATAACGGACACCCTGGAGTCTGGGGTCTCCTATGACAGAGGAGAATGGAGGTAAAAACCCTTCCTTTCATAAAAAGCTCATGTTTAAGCTGCTGACTGGGTCAAAATCTGCTCACAGACATGTGGGGAAGGGAAACAAATATGGCAGCTCAGTGGCGTCAGGGAGTCAAGAGTGGTCTGGGCTTCCTGGGCCAAAGATTGTATGATAAGGACCTATTATGATGAGAAAGGCCTCTGGCGTGGAGTTAGGGATGGCAAGCTCTTAATACCCAAGGTCTGAATAGAACAAGAACCACTTCCATAGAGGGCTGGCTAAGCCCAGGAAATCATCTCCCCAAATCAGAAAACCTCATCAGAATGACCCGCGCAGGGGAACAGGTCAGAGCCCCAGCAAAGCCAGAGAAAAGCTTCCTTATAGGCGTGCTAGGGTATGAACTGGGTAGGATGCAGGGGCGTCTGTACACACTCATCCGTTCAAAGTACGGTGACCTGTGCAAGATGAAGTGGGCGTCACGCAGAAGAGCAGCTGGAGTGAGCAAGATAGGAAGATGCTACTCGGGCAGTAAGGACAAGAGAGCAGGGCGGGGCACTCCCTAAAGAAGGATGAACCAAATGAGCAAGCGAGGAAATGGAGAGCTCCTCTCTTCCTACCAGAGAAGAGAAGCACACACGGGCACAGAAAGAAACAGCAAACACACCCTAAGCTGCTGGATGGCCCTGGAGGAGCCAGAGTGAAACGCAGTTCCAACTACAGAGACAGAGGCAGAAATAAAGTCAGACGTGCACACATATTCCCTTCCTGTATCCACACAGAACGAATGAGCAGGACACTAGCACAGATAAACACTCCCCCTTTTCCCCCCAAGGTGTGGCTAATAACAGAGAGCCTAGAAGTGTGTGTGATCTTTACCAGCACAGAGAAAGAGAAAATATCTGAGAACGAGAGTGACAAAGTAAAAGGAAAGTAAAGAGACTATATCATAATAGATATCATAATAGTATCTTTTGAACCTCTGGGTCCAGCTGTGCCTGAATCCCACTTGTATACAAACAAGGTTTTTCACTTGTTCTCTTTTTCTTCCTTCCTTCCCTCTTTCCTTCTTTCCTTCCTTCCTTTCTTTCTTCTCCTTCCTTTACTCACTTTTTCTTTCGTTCTTTGTTCTCCCTTCTCTTTCCTAAGCCAAGAAGAGTTGAGTTATTGTCACCTGTGGCTAATAGCCTTTCAGTTATTAATATTCTCAACAAAGTCTTCATGACTGGTTGTAATTGATGATCTCAGATAGTTAGATGGATCTGAGGTCTTCTAGTTTGTCTTAAGCTGTTGCATTTCTTATTCATTTAAGAACCGCTGATTGTGTGTCCATAATGTGCCAGGTGCTACAGCTCAGTTCTTGGGTTACACCAACAAGACAAACTGCTCAGGAATTCATATTCTAGTGGAGCTACTAGACAACACACTACAGGCAAGCAACACATTAGCAGCAACTACATAAGTGGAAGAGTGTAGGCGCTTAGAGGAGCAGAAAGCAGAGCGTGCTGTTGACTAGCAGTCCAGGGGCAGGACAGGAGATCTCAGCCACGGTGGATAAACTGTAACACAGTGAGAAGGTTGCATCTGAACCAAGACTTGAAGGCATTAAATACACCAGAGGTGGGGCTTTCTGAAGGGAAGAAGCTGGGCAGAGGCTGGAGGCAGAGGCTTGTCTGGAATGTCAAGGATCTCAAGAAGTCACTGTGGCCGCAGCAGCAGCAGCAGCAGCAGCAGCAGCAGCAGCAGCAGCATCGAGAAGCTGGGAGTGTTGATCCAGGTATTATCGAGGTACTATGGACCTTGGGGGCCAGCAACAATGGACCCCTGCTTATGATCCACTTTGGGCCCCATCTCCTGTTTCTCTGTTAACACTAGAAGAGAAACTTCACAATTGCCCCTCTGCTGGCTTTAAAATGCTGTATGAAAAGGTAGAAACTTCAGGACTGTGCTGAGGCCAGTTAAGGGAAAGCTACTTCCTCTTGGTCAAAAGAACACATCTGAGGTCTATCTCTGGCCTGGGGTGGAGATGGGACACTCTGATCTGCTCCATAGATTAGAGCATTACATACTGTTGTCTTCTCCCTTAACAGTTAATCCAGCTGGGCCACAGAGCTCTCCCCAGGAAAGCTGTTTTACCTACAGACAAGCTAAGGAATAATTGCCCTTTAATGAGACCATGTATTTATCCATCCCAGAAGCCCCTGTTTACATTAAGCTTGCCTACTCTTCTAAGTTCCAACTCAAAAAAAAAAAAAAAAGAAAAAGAAAGAAAAAGAGTAACTCTGTCCTTTTCTTCCTTCAATTATAATTTCTTCAGGATACTTTCCCTGATGCTCTGAGCGCCCTCATTCCTTCTCTGTAGCTCCCTGCATCCTGCCATGCACCAGCTTGCTGACCAACCTCTCTGACTCTAACTTAAAAGACATTTCTCTTCCTCTTCTCCATCTCTCCATTCCTAGCCACTGCCAAGGTCTACCGCTTCCCTGTCCTGTTGTTTTTCTGTGAACAGTAATGAAATTGTCCTTGTGCTTCCTCTTTTATTATTGGGACTATGAACTCATGAAAGAGTTCTCTGATAACAATGATGGGCTCAGCAAGGGCAATTGGACTGTAGACGAGACATTACAGGCATTTGAAAGTGGTTGGTTTGACTAAGGACGAAAGGAGGCATCCACATACTGTTTTCAGCAGCCAGGCACCTGGCTGTGGGTGGTCAGCAGGCAGATGAAGAACAGACTGAGCTGGGGAAGTAAGAGCTCAGAGAACAGGTGCTGGTGACTTGGAGCAGTAACACGAGGAGTTCCAGAGTTCTGTGCTTGGTCAACTACAGTGACAAGATTGACACCAACTAAACGGGAAAGGCCACACCACCCCTGAAGAACTCTGGGGGGTCAAAGGTCAGACCAGTGCTGGACACTGAGTCTGGCTCATCTACATGAAGATGCGGAGAATCCATCACACCCAAGAACCACCCCCACCCCCGTTATAAAGATAAACTGGAATAATGGACTTTTTCACCTTTTGCACAGTTTTACAAAATTTGCTAATATGTAATGGTTTGTTGGAGAAAGAGCCAGAGTACCTCTGTTCAGTATAGCAGAGCCCTCCTCACCCCCACCCCTGGTCCACCCCCCCCCTACACACACACACTTCTAGCAGCTTCCAGAGCCTCAGCAGGTAGATTCCTGCTGTAGAAGAGATACACAGGTAGGGGAGACGCTTGCTTCTCTGCCACCTTAGCCTATGTCCCAGTCTCTGGCTGTGCTCTGCCACTCCAAAGGGCCCTGAAACTGCATCAGTGGACACAGCAAGTCAGAAGTATTTTTACGATACGGTTAATGCGTTGCTAATATGTTCTCACTGTTCTCCCTTCCTTGATAGTGTGGTAGAATTTTCCAGAAACTACATAACCAGTGCTATGGGCAGCAGATGAATGCAAGGACAGCTAGCAGTATCCTGCTGCTGTTAAGTAAACTGACATGAAACCAAATTTCCCCACTGTAAACAATGCTGTTCACTAAAAATGTTCACTTTGGTAAGTATGATTATTACAGAGGCTATTTGTACGAACCTGGGAGGAGTTACTAGTGTTGTTTTACTCCATTAGTGAAACATACACACAGTATCAATAGATTGAAGCTCGTGCAGGCATTCTCTTGGGGAGGCCCTCAATAATTTTTGAGTGGAAGGCCTTATGGGTGAGGCTCACTCTAGCCTGCATTGTGTCTATGAGGTCTGTAGTGGGATGTCAGGCTCTGAGCCCTCCAAATCCTCACTCACTGTGCCTGCAAGCACCCTATTTGTGGCTAGGCACCATCTGCTGCACACAGAAGAAGCTTTGATTGAGAATAGGTCTCTTCTCTGTGGTGAGCATTAGACTTTAGCAAAATGAAAAACTTGTCTCAGAAGACGCTTCTCAGGGAAGGGAACTGAGGAAAACGAACCCAGTTTCTCTCACAATCGGTTCCACAGGGGGATCTGCAGCCGACTGCCTCACCTCCCTCTCAAGCTCTCTTTAGTAAAGTTAAATTAGAGGGTGAAATGAACCCCTCACAAACACCAAAAAGATTACAGTAGTCACAAATTTTGCCCAACAAACCCAAGTGTATCAGGCTTGTTAATTTAGTAAAACTTTATGTAAAACAATATTGACTAGAAACAAATACAAATTCATACCATAAGCCTCCCATCCTGTACAGTGTTCCGAGTGTTAACAGTTTCAGACTCTGTACATACAGCCTTTTAAGATTTCTATCTAGACTTTTTATCTACAAATACCTTTGTCCATGATTGGGCTGGTAATCCTCCCACAGGGTGATGTCACAGTTCTCTTGAGAAGAGAAAGGACTGAAAGAAAAGTCCCCCCTCCCCAAACAAAAAATAAAACCCACCCCCACACATGATAATTCACTTCTTAAATGCCACTGTTAAATGATGTAAAGTTTAATGTAAACAGAGGCGATTTCTGATTTAAGAAGGCAATTGGCAATGCGTAGCGTAGGTTTTTCCCACTCTTAGATGAAATGCAAGAGGGGAAAAATCATACAAAGGAAATCCACTCATTCCTGAATTAGAGCTAGAGCTACAACTTAACATCAGAACCTAATAGAACTGGGAGCCAGCCAGGTGTCTCAGGTGTAAGGACACTTGCTCCAAGCTGGCCAACTTGAGTTCTGTCCCCAAGACTCATAAGGTAGACAGAGATAACTGATTCCCCAAACACGGTCATCACACACACACACACACACACACACACACACACACACACACAATCTAAATTTTCTTTTAAAAAGAAGGAAAAAAATCTGATATGAATCACCATTTTCCAGGAAAGAGATCAATAACAAAAGGAAATGATATCAACTCAATTTTCAGCTATGTCACGACCATAAAGATGAATTGGTTGAAAATATAAGCTTATATCATAAGCTACTTAAAAGAAACACGAACACATTGCAGTGGCATACAGAAACGGTCCAAGTGTAAATGATGGGCATAAGAAAAGCAATGCCTCAGCAGGAATGAACGTCAAAGAGTGAGGAGCCTGCCACACCCCATACCCTACACCCAGGAGTGAAAACTGATATAGCTCTTTGGTCATATGATTTAGCAATATGCATCAGGCCATATGTATACCCTTATAATTTTGTATACATATTAACCAAGCAATTTTATTTTAGAACTCCCCCCTCAGTTTCATAATCAAAAACGTTCACATTTATGAGAAAAATATGGAGAAAGATTTTCTTACAGGCATGTAGGCCATAATATTCTTTAAAAACATCTTTGTCTTTAGAGGTCAGAGTTGTGACCCACTAACCAATGAGGCGCCATGTCTCCCCCAAGGAACTCCACAGCAGGCATATGAGTTCCAAGAAGAGGCCCCACCTTAGCCTGGCCCAGCCCAGTCACAGCGAGAGCCTCCTCTATCCTCAACTAATTTGTGGTGAGACGATGGAATCTTCCACATGTACCCCCAAACATTTTCCAATACCACTGTGGGCTTCTCTCCATGGAGTCAGTGCCTTTGCTGCCTATCCAGAATGCCCGACTTGTGCAATGATCTTCCTGTGGGTTAGTAAGCATAACCGAGGTACATCTGTATGCCTCCATGGACACACACATACCCTGAGATCCAGAGAGAGAGAGAGAGAAAAGAGAGCCCTCTACACAGCCAAAGACAGCAAATAAAGTAGTAATGATCATTTGAATTTGAAATGTCAATATGAGGTGTGTGTGTGTGTGTGTGTGTGTGTGTGTGTGTGTGTGTGTGTGTGTGT
>OU015755.1:93280341-93294850 GCA_907169655.1 Acomys percivali | reverse complement strand
AGAGAGAGAGAGAGAGAGAGAGAGAGAGAGAGAGAGAGAGAGAGACTCTGTAACTTCCCAAAACAGGATAAAATATAATTTGATAAAATTATTCTCGCTTCACTTCCCCATGCCAGTTTCTGTTCTTAACTGCATAAAGACAGAGTTAAAAATCAGACAAGAAATCAAGCCAACAGAAGGCAGAGAGTTACAGGGAGTGGGTTAAAAAATACTTAAACCATAAAAATATGAAGCGACTATTGTTATTTTGAAGACGGAGCATGGTATAGTGAGCATGTCTGTCTTAGTTAGTGTTTCTACTGCTGTGAAGAGCCACCATGACCACAGCCACCCTTAAAAAGGAAAACATTTACCTGGGGCTGGCTTATATCTCACAGGTTTAATCTATTTTCATCATGGTGGGAAGCATGGTGGTATGCAGGCGGCCATGGTGCTGGAGAGGGAGCTGAGAGTTTTACATCCTGGTCCACAGACAACAGGCTGAGAGAATGAGCCACGGAGCCTGACTTGAGCATCTGAAATCTCAAAGCCTGCCCCAGGGACACACTTCCTCAGGCAAGGCCACAACTCTTAATGGTGCCGCTTCCTGTGGAGCTTCTGAGAGTCATTTCATTCAAACCACCATAATGTCCTAGTGGATGACCTCACAAAGTGGAGATATTTTCTAGAAGAATTAACTGAGAAGAGAGGACCTCCCACAGAGTGGGGCACACCATCTAGTGGCAACCAGGTATAACGTCTGTTGTAAAGCAGTACCGCCTTTGCCTTTCCAGCTTTGCTCCTTGCTGATAAATGCGTCTACTATGCTGCTGCTCCTATTCCAACATCCTTTACCAACATCAGGACTCAGATTCTTTGGCCTTCTAATTTGGACTGAGGACCAGAGGATCTCCAGAAATCCTCCAGGCCTTCACTACCAGACTGGGATTGGCAAGCCCCCAGCCTCATGGACTAATCAGCTACTGGATTCTCAGTTTCTCTAGCTTGCAGACAGACATTGTTAGACTACCAAGTCTGAACTGTATAAGCTACTCTAATCATCTTCCTTTGGATATATAGATAAATAAACAGACAGACAGATAACCATTCTATTGGGTCTGTTTCTGCAGAGTGCTCGGACTCATATGCCTTAGTCTCAGCATTTTTGAAGGTGGAAGAAAGAGGCATGAATCAAAACTGAAGAATAAATGAGAGGCCAGGATGATGGTTTGTAAAAGAAAAAATATTCTGGAGTCAAAGCAAGCATCACACTAATTTGACCAAAAAAGAGAAGATAATATATTTTTTAAAAACCAATATTCTGCATAGAGAGAATGTATAAAATTGTTGACGAAATAAGAGGTAGATATGATAAACAGCTTAATGGCAACAAATGTGAGGACTTGGATTAAACGGGCAATTTTCTAGAAAATTATAGGAAAATGATTCAAAAAGAAATACAAAGCATGAGTGTACAAATTATGCTCAAGGACAGTAAATGAATCCCCACACCCTGCTGTGACTCTCCTTGGATACAGTCTCCAAGCCTGGCTGGTTTTACAGGTACATTCTGCCTTCAAGAAATATATAACTTAACATGATAAAATTGCTTCTGAAGAATAGGAAAAGGAAGAGAGCTATTCAGCTCAGTTTATGATGCTATTAAATCTCAAAACAAAAACTGAAGAACTGTAGTCCGATGTCATGCAAACACACTAAACAAGCCATCCTAGTCATAATTTCTCAAGTAAACCCTAATTTTAAACATGTAAAAATAGGTTCTATTAATATGAATCATTGTTTTTCCCGATTAAAGTAGTGAATGCCATTCAATAACTACAATGGATTAAGCCAACAGCAACATCCAACAAGTTATCTTAACGAACGAAGACTACATGAAAGTTCCTCAATGGAACAAAGCATATCAGTCAAAATGGTGTTGATAACATAATCAGGATAGCCACTATTCTGCTTTCAGTGCTATTCAGGAGGTCCTGGTCAGCATAATAGGAAAAATTAGGAAGGAAGGAAGGAAGGAAGGAAGGAAGGAAGGAAGGAAGGAAGGAAGGAAGGAAGGAAGGAAGGAAGGACAGATGGACAGACAGGCTGCAATGTTTATAGCCATCGTATTCACTAAAAGTAGCAGCCTCAGAACAACCCAAATGTCCATCAACAAGAGATGGACAGCAGATCGTGTCCTATGTACTGTAGACTAGTGTTCACCCATAGCAGAAAAAAGGGTCTGCCACTGCAGATGAGAACGTGAATGAATCTTCATGTGACATCATGGCACGTGCAGGCATCTGTACTTCACATGCCATTAGCACAGAGATCAAGGACAAGGAAGGTAACAGATTATAACAGAGAGAAGTCCATGTCGCCCAGGCCAGGGCAGGGAGTACAGGTGACTGGAGTGCGCTCTCTCTCTCTCTCTCTCTCTCTCTCTCTCTCTCTCTCTCTCTCTCTCTCTCTCTCTCTCTCTCTCTCTCTCTCCCCTTCCCTCCCTCCCTCCCTCCCTCCTCCCTCCCCAAGGGGTGTTAATTATATGTGTGTATATAATTATCAAGGCTGACAGATCTGAATAATTAAGATCCGTGACTTTCATCTTGTGGCAATTATAGCTCAAATTTTGAAGCAGAAAAGACATTTAGAAACCCTGAAGATTGCAGAAAGAGGCTACTAAATGATATAATTGTTTACATGGAACATATTAGAGAATCTACAAATACATATTAGTCCAAATAAGAAAGTTCAGCAAGGGTGCCAGAAATCAATACCTGGAAATCGATAGTTATTTTTTAAATGTACTTTTTAAAGGACATTATTAACTATGGCCGTAAAAACTTTTAGATGCACATAAATAAATCTAACAAATGATGTGTGTGATGTTTATGGGGAAACAACTAAATTTTATTGAAGGAGACGAAGAAAGAGTCTTTTACCACATTTATGGGAGGGAGGGTTCCATGTTTTAAAGATGACAATTTCCCCAAACTCACCCTAAAATTCAAAACAATTTCAATAAAGATCCCAGTGGGGTTTTCAGAGAACTTACAAGATGATTCTAAAATGCATATAAAAGCAAAAAGCCAAGACTAGGCTAGAGAATGGCTAAGAGGAAGGGGGAACAGGGGAGGGGAGAAAGAGCTCTCTGCTTTGGAATATTAAGACCAAATATCACGCAGGCCTGCACTAATGTAAACAGTGTGATATTGCCACAGGGGAGAGTTTAGGAATAAAGCACCTATTGGAAGTTTGAAAGCTGCCAAAGGAGCTAGCACACAACAGTAGGCTAAGAAAGCATTTGATAAAGAGTGTGGTGACAAATGAATAGCATCCTAGAGAAGGAGAGGTACTCCTGTTTGTATGGAAGAAAGCAGAGCCAGGTACCCATCTCACAACACTCACAGACCTCCCCCGAACATGAAAAGCAAATTTTAAAAGAAAATACAGAACAGAATAGTGGCATCTGGTATTGCCATGTTCTTATGACATCAAAATTATAAACAGTGTTGGGAAAAGAAAATATTGAGGCCATGACTGTGTCATGCTAACAATGTCTATGTATGAAGGTGATTTAAAAAAGGAATGATTCAAGGAAGGTGTTTACAAGCTTGGTGTGCAAAACCTGACAACTACCACTCTAGTTTCTGGGTATTTGCCCTGGAGAGACAGGTGCACTGGTGATGCACTCAAGGCAGCTCACCTATATATTGTTTGCAGTAGCAAAAGATTAGGGAGTAACAATGTGATAAAATTGTGGTCTTTAAAAAAATTCTACAAATAAAACCTATGCACAGTTATTATGGTTGCATATTTAAAGAAAGCATATATGGATACACAGTCATATTAGTATAGTGGTAGAACATAGGGGAACACAGACAACCTGGGTTATAATCCTCAGTCTGGTTGCCTATTATGTAGCCATGGATAGATTACTTAATTGCTCCTTCTCAGCCCTTCATCTTCAAAAGTAAGGACAATAGTAATATGTGCCAGACATGTGCCTTGGGCATTAAAGGCTTTGGTGGTTGTAATCCTAAAGTGGTCATCTATCACAACATTTTGCCTAACCTGAAACAATAGATATTTCCTCTTGTCAAACCTACAGACATAGCTACATCTGAAGAGGACTTACTTGTCCTACATGACAGAAGGCATCATATGGGTTAGGATGGGTTAGGTCATAGTCTCAGTCCATTTGTAGATGGAGCCCTCATGACTCAAACAGTTCCCATTTAGCCCAATCTCCTCACCCTGTTGGTCTTGAGAATTAATTTTCCAACACATGTTTTTTTAAAAACACAATCAAATCCTTGGGTTAGTGTGTGTGTGTGTGTGTGTGTGTGTGTGTGTGTGTGTGTGTGTGTGTTTTGTCACCCTCACCTGAGCAAGAGTTGAGTGTGGAGCTAGAGATACTGCTCAGTTGTGAGGAGAGGTCTCTTGGAGGACCATAGTTTGGTTCCCAACACCTATGCCTTGCTGCATTTGCATTTGAGGCAATTTCTGATTGGGTGATTTATCTTTACTGCTGAAAGCAAATGCAGAGATAGACCAGAGCAACTGACCTACTCACTCCTGGTGCTAGTAAGCATCTTGTTTGCAGGGAAAGTGCCCAGGATAAGGTTGGCAGGCACCCTGTCTGCACAGCGACCATGAGGGGGGAGGAGGAGGATGCTGAGCAATGGCTGGAAGGCAGCAGCCCAGAAAAGAACAGCTTCAGTTCTATGCATGTCTAGTGGAGTGTAAATGTATTAAAACTTCATGTCAGGTCTTAAAGAAATGCACCAAGACTGCTGCCACTCCCAGCTAGGGCAGGTGTGCGCTGTCTTTTGTTGTAGGGCTCTTGAAAGAAAGGGAGGGGAGAGGGAGGGAGGGTGGGAGAGAGGAAGAAAGGAAATACTTAATTGACTAAATAAAAGCACTCATATCCATCATTATCAGGTACCATTTGTGTGTGCCTGCACATGTGAGAGTGCTTAAAATCCAATTATCTTAACAGAGCTCAAGTCAATGATAAAGTGTGACCATCTATAATGGCCATGAATACAATAGAGTGTCCAAGCCCACTCCTCCTTGGGGTAACATCTCAGCATTTCCACCTCCGTAGCCCCTGGTAACTGCTGGGTATTCCTTGTGTCTAGGGCTTTAACATTTGTAGAGTACACACAGCAATGAGTTCATCTGGCACTTACCACCCTGGGCCTCTCTTACCACACTTAGCGTGACACCCTCCTGTTCACCTGTTTTTTTGTGAATGGCAGAGTTTTCTTCTTTTGAGGGTCAATAGTAGGCTACTCCAGGTAAGGCATTCTCTTTATCTGTTTACCTGCTGGTAGATACTAGGGTTGCTTCTGTGTCTTGGCAATTGTACCATAAACATGAGATCACAGACAACTGAGATAATTGTTAGTCTTTCCTTCAGACGTGTATCTATAAGGATGGCTGGCTCATGTGACAATTCTATCTTTTGTTATTTTAAGGACCCTTCATGCTGTTTTCCCTAACCCCAACTTCCTTCCTATCAAAGCATTCAAGGCTTCTCTTTTCTGAGCGCCTTTCCCTAACACTTCCTACTTGTCTTTTTCTCATGACAGCCCAGTTTTCCCACCACTGACTAGGGTGCCCTGAGTGTAATGGTGGATGCAGAGTGGCCATGTAGCAGCCTTCCCCACAAGATGATGAAAAAGCCTTAGAGCTTGCCTCTGCATTTTTATCTCCGGACACACTAGTTGGGTCTGCCAGAAGAAACTTCACCAAAGGAAGACAATCGTTACAGCTGAAGTCCACCTAACACACTTCAGTGGGATCAGAAGGATGATGATGTGATGTCACCCTGACTCTATCTGGAATCAATCAAAGCTCAAGCTGCTGGGAGAGCCTGGCCAGGGATTGTCTTGATCAGATCATTTGAGGTGGGAGACTCCAGCCTGAATCTGAGCCATGATGTCTGGTAGCAGCCTACAGTGAAGGGCGTGGGGAAAGGAAACTTTGCTCCTTGCCTGCTGGCCCTCACTCTCAATGACAAGTCTACCCTGTTGCCATGGCTGGTCCTAAAGCTAACTTCTCAAGTATTCCAACATAGACTGAGAACCAGCAGCCAGCCAGGGAGCCTCCTGGACCTCACCTTCTCATCGGGACCACTGAGAGATGCAATGGAGAGGTCATGGGCTGAATAGCTACGGGATTCTCTGCCTCTCCATTGTGATACCGATATTGTGGGGTTGCCAGACTGTATCCTGTAGGTCCGTCCCCTCTAATGTCAAATCTTTCCATTTTGATCCTTTAAGAGAATCCTGACTAATACAGGCATGAAAGTCAGGCAGAAGATGGCATGAGCTTCAAGGGACCAAGTGGGTATTTGAGTTTCTAAATCTTCCTCCTCATCAGGCCACTTGCTCCTACAGACTGTTGCCCACCCCACTTTCGGCAGAGTCCTAAGTTCCTGATGAATCATGACATCACACTGATACTTAGATGAGCACACATTCATGGCACAGTCAGGAGAAACAGGGGTAAAAAGAGAGATGGCCACATGCTGAAGGAGAGAGAGGACCCATCAGTGTGTGTTGTAACTAAACACAGCGTGATGTCCTGGTTGAGTCCCAAAATAGAAGAGGAACATGAGTGGAAGAGCTTCAGAGATCCAAATACAGTTTGAGGTGTAGCTGACCCTATGAGTCCTGCTCATTTCTGTATACCATGGTTTCACAAGATCTGACAAGGAGAGTTATAGAACACACCAAATATTCAATGTCTTTTTACTGTACATTCTTCTGGACAGTAAAAACTTACTACATATTTAAAAATAAAACCTTGCAAGAAATTATTTTCTAGGTGACAAAAGTCTCCAGCATGGCTGTTTCCAGAAAGAAGCTGACACTGGAATGGGAGATATAAGTGATGGGATAGCAATTGAAATGTAGTCTGAATAAATTATTTAAAAATGCACAAAAAATAAAAGAAACTGACAATGGTTACAGAATGATTACTGACCACAGAACACCCTGAAGAAATTGACCATGTTTCAAGGTCACTGTAATAGCTACCATTGCGCTATATGATACAGCTCTGTCTCTGAGCTGGGGTCTACAGAGGCAGGGGAAAGGTTGCAGTGCACTCTGACATCATTGTTCATCATTATGTACTTTCTGTTGGTTAGTCTATTTAATAACTACCCTCTGGGAAAGAACTAGTGCTTGAGGACTCCTCGTGGCAGGCAGGGAACTCACAAGGCAGTAAGAGCTGTGGGCCTTGGCTCCTCAGCCCTGTGCAGAGCATCTGTCATTCAACCTGTTCTCTATAGGCTACATTCTCGCATTAAGACCTTACTTGAAAGAAAATCTCTTTTGCCTGAACCTGTCTGTAGAACGCAAGGAGGAGCTTTGTGGGTTTTGCTCTTTCATTTTCCCTATTGAAAACTTGAACTATCTGCAGAATAGAGTGGCTTCCTGTATCCCCATTCATTCATCATCTCTCTTCAGTAATTACCACCTCGTGGTCACTCCTGTTCAGTCCACACTGTAATTGCTCCCATGAGAATATCATGCAGCTAATCCCAGATGTTGCATCATCTGTTTGTAAATATTTCTTTATGCATCTCTAAGAGAGATATCAGTTGTCTAAGACTCAACTAGGAAATTAACAATTTTGCTTCCCCATTACATACCCAGGCCATGTTGAAACTGTCGCAGTTATGCATACCTTACTTCTTATGGTTTGTTGAATGAGGGCTATGCCTTGCAGGCGTCTCTTGATCACTGTAGGACCCAACAGTGCTGACCTTCCTCTTTGTGATGGGTAGTCTACTGCCCAGAGTTTCCCCTGTCTGTGTTTGGATGGCGGCTCCAGTTACCTCATCCTCCTTTCTGCTGAGACTTCCCGAAACAGCACATGGGGATTTTGCTCATGCCCAACCGTGATCCTACTCCTCTCCATGGCTTTATTGCAGTCACATGACAGCCAGGCAGCTAGCTGTCTAGGAAACCTGCCATTAGACAGCGCATCCTTCTGCCACCCTCCATATTGTGACCCAGAGGCCTTTTGCCAGATGTTGGCATGATGGCTTTGTGACTTCTCCTTCTAGAGCAGGGGCCCTCAAGTTTCCCAATGCTGCGACCCTTTAATATGGCTCCTCATGTTTTATGGTCACCCCTAACCATAAAAGTATTTAGTTCCTACTTCATGACTGTAATTTTGCTACTGTTATGAATCGTAATGTAAGTGTCTGATATGCAGGCTATCTGATACACAGCGCCAAGGGGGTCGTGACACACAGGTTGAGAAAGCTTCCCTGGAGACTCTTCCTCTTCTGGTGCCTGAAGCACACTCTGCACTGGAGATCCCAGTTGGAAATGCAGCAGTGTGTTAGACTCCTCATCCTGTATCCTCTACATCCAATCAGTCCAACTGCCATCAGTCCTATGAGAACCGCCTCATCCACATGTGGTTGTCTTCTGAGAATCCTCTTGCAGATGTCCCTAGTGTCCGGTACCCGAGTGACTTTCACAGACTCTTGTTTTCCTGCCACCATTATTCTACTTAATTGGCTCTCCATTTTGCATTTCAAACGTTTCTTTGGAACACACTGATTACATTTCTCTCTTAGAAAAGCATCTATGGCTCCCCATGGCTCCTGCAGCACTCCATATAGGACCCTGGCACACTCACCTCTCCCACTTCACACTCTCAGGAACTCCTTCTCAACCTCCACAGGTGCCTTCAAACTCCTGTGCCCTTGGTGTGGTGTGTGCAAACCCTTTTCCCTTTGCTTAAAGCCAAGTGTGAACATCTGCATTCAGCCCCCCCACCCCCTGTCCCTCAGGCCTCATCACTGGAACTCTCTCTAAGCATGTATGCTGCCCTGGTACCTACAGGAGCTGGTTGCTATAGCAAAGCCTCCCACTATCCCGACTATTTCTTCTTCATGCACCCACTCATTCCTTTCTCACATGCTATCATCACTCAAGGCCACCCTCCATGTCATGACCCAGAGGGCCTTTGCCAGATCTTGGGGTCATGGTTCTGCAACTTCCCACCTGCCAGAATCATCAGCCACACTCATCTCCTCTTCTAGACACTGCCTAGCATCAGACCTCTTACCATAACATGGAGCAGACTTAAGCAGCCACCGTCTAGGCCAGTGGTTCTCAATCTGTGGGTCGAGACCCCAGTGGGGTCATAGACCTTTTCACGGGGGTCACCTAAGACCACTGGAAAATATAGATATTTACATTATGAATCACTACGGTAGCAAAGTTATAGTTACAAAGTAGCAGTGAAAATACCGTTACAGTTGGGGGTCCCCTTAATAGAAGGAGCTGCATTGAAGAGCCGCAGCGTTAGGAAGGTTGAGAACCACTGCTTGTAGGTGATGTTAGCCTAGAATAGCCATACGGTTTCTACTGGAGGTGAGGATCAGCAGGAAACCAACAGGGCACACTGAGAATGTGAACAGTTCATTCTCATTAGTCACAGCCAAGTAAGTAACAAAGTCCTCTCCAGCGCCAGCTGAGAGCCCTTAGCTCCCTGCGCTTTCTTGGACGCAAGCAGACATAGACCAACAGCACCTACAGGGTTCCCCAGGGAAGGGCAGAAGCATGACTCAGCTGTGACATTCAAGGACAAGGAGACAGTGTAAAGAGGGGTAAACACAGAGGATGATGGAAAATGATCCAAATCTAAGCACATCATGAATGCGTGTGCTCTCCCACGTGTGTCCCAGCCCCTCTTCCTCCTGTAGGTGAACACCTTATTACATGACAGTGGGCTTGGACCGTGCGAAGGGCAGTTGACTGCAAGCTGACTGACGAAGCTAAAATCTCCTCCACTATCCTAGAGGAGAAACTTGGACGGTCCGAGCACACGGGCTGCTGGGAGGGGCGGGAGGTTCCTCTAGTATTGCCAGCTTGGGCATCATACTTAGCAAAAACGTCTGTGACTTCTCAGCAGTGTGACACTTGTCACCTGTTTTGTTGTTGTCCAGCGCTGGCGTCAAACCTGGGACCTCATAGCTGTGAAGCAGGCACTCAGTCATAGAGTCCCATCATGCTTCCCACGCTGCTTCCTTATCTACTTTTTCCCTTCTTGGGGGCGGGGCGAGCACACACAGACAAAAGAGAGCAACTTCCAGGCACCACACAAAAGAGAACAACTTCCAGGTATTGGTTCTCTCCTTCTAACACGTGGGGCCTGGGGGACTAACTCAAGTCCTCAGGCTCGGTGGCGAGCGCCTTTACCCACTGAGCCATGTCAGCAGCCCTTACATCATGCCTTCGAAGTCAACATCTTTAGCTTCGTACTTTTTAACTCTGCAAATGATGTAATTCTTCAGAAAAGAGGCTTTTTTTTAATGAGAGGTTTATTGTTGTTGTTTTATTTTACATGGCATAGTTCTTAAAACCAACTTGTAAGGCATTCATAAGAAAATTCAAATGCCGGAACCAAGAGTAGGGAAATATTCTGGAATCTTGTGTGCTGAAAAGACAAAGCTTTCTAACTGGACAAATATTTCATATTTCTTGGTAAAACAATCAATATTAAATACTGCTTATTCTGTCAATGTTTAAAACACATTAACTTGTTTGTCTAAGCACCATGGCTCTGTCTTTCCATTTTTAAAGGACAAATTAGTTTTGAGCCCAAACAAAAAGTTTTATGGAAAAAAAAAAAAAAGAATGTTCAATGCAAATAGGACATTTTGACCTAGTTTGAACCAGCCACCTGGTAGATCCACACAGGCTTGGTAAATACAGGTCTCTGGCCTTCTCTCCAAAGTGATGGTTGGGGATGAATAAAACTGTTTTTGGAGCCAGTGACTTTCCATTTGGCTCTTTCACAGCCCCTTTCAGTATTTCTATCAGCTCACCCTAGTTATTACGTGAGGGCCATGGACCTAAAGGTATGCAGTGCACTTAACGCCTAATTAAGCCATGCTTCCCCTCTTAATGTGGATGATTACCGTGTTCTCTGCGCCTGGATGCCTGCGCTCACCCCTGTTGTTTATATACAAGGAGTGCCTTTCCTGCTCACAAGTGAAAACAAAAGACACTGCAAACTCCTTATCTTTCCCTTTCCCAAAAATTTACATCTGCTGTACATGCGAATTCAGACGTAGGACTTTGCGTCTAAAGTCTTCAAGTCAAATATTCGCTAGCCCTGGTCATCAGCTGGAGCTAATTTTTTTTTTTTTAATTAGCACCAATTCATGCCTCCTAGTTGAGAGACATTTCTGTTGTCTTCTTCCTTCCGAGTGTCCCTGCTGCCCACAGCTCCATCATAATCTTTCCAACTTCTATGTCTTTTGTGTGGTGCTGTGCCCTTTACTTTGAATATAGTGTGTAATATGGCCTCTTCCAGAAAACCGCCCTTGGGTGTGCAGTCTAGGAGTGCTGTTATCTGGAGTTTTGCTTTGGGCCATTTCAGTTCCCTGCAGCAGAAAAGGATCTGGAAATATTAAGTGGAAATTTCCAGTTTGAAGTTGTAAGAAGCACAGTGCGCTCTTACACTGTTCTGTGTGAGTCACCCCTTTGTCCAGAATACAAGCACTGTGCAGTCTCCACAAGCTGCTCACATTATCTTGGTTATAGGATTGACTGTCATGGCGCTCAAGTATTTGCACCCATTTTACTTAGCAAATGAATGAGCCCAAAGTGCATGAGGAGAGACGCAGAGGAGACACTACGTAAGTGAAAACAACACTTGTGGACTTGGGCACTGTGGTCTCAGGCATCCTGGGTCTTGGAGTGTTTCTGTGAAGAACAGGAGGCCTACTGTACACTGTCACCCTCACAAAATCGTGCTGTGATTCATTTCTGGTCATTCAATCCACTCTTAGAAATTAATTCCGGTTGTATCTTTGTATGGAATCTACATATCTGCTATTCTACCATATTTTGTCAATTGCTCTACAAAAGGGCATTCTGACTTTATGTCCCTGAATTTGCTGCACACTTTTCCTTTCTCTGGTAGAACTGCACATGATCTTCCAACATGCCTCGTTTTCTTAGTAATAGAAGCTGGAGAATTGTCCAGCTGTCAGAAATCCACTTCTTGTTGATTCTGAAGATAAATGGGAAGAAGCAGGAGTCAAGAGAAACTGTTTTGAGGGGTTCCGAGCAAGTCCCTACTTGGCCTTTTACTCCTCCTTTTTTCTTTCTTTCTGTCTAGGACACTGAATGATGGGTAGGATATGATGCCTACACTCTGTGACCAACCCTCTAGAATTCTCTGCCAGGGAGATGGTCAAGGAGAGACACGGGCCAGAGGCCTTTCATGTCTAGATAGAACCACCATTCCAAAGTTGGACCGACCTCTTCTATCTGTCATTAACTGTCCATCAAAGAAACACTATTCCTAATGTTCGTGAGTACGTATGTGCACGTGAGTGTGCATGTACTCTGCTAAATGGACTGGGCCTAAAGCCACATAGAAAACAGTGTTAACAGGGACTGATTAAGCAATTCCCAGCATGGCTTCAGGGCCTCTGGCCCTGTGTTGGTTAGTTCTTATCAACTTGATACAAACTATAGTCACCTGAAAAAAGGGAAGCAGTTAGCAAGCTGCCCTGGCTGGAGGTGGGCATCGGGGCTTCCCTTGGAGGCGACTCTGTGGGAATGGGAGTCTATGGCTGTTGCAAACAGTTGATACAATTTATGCTCTTTCAGCCTGACGATCCTGCTTTCTGAAGGCAAACTGATAAGAAAGAAGTCGCTGGGGCAGAATGACTAGATCCAGGTTTTAAACTATTTAGAAAGTATGACTAAAAGCGCAGCTGAAGGAGATGTTGACTAAATGACAGAAATTCAATTTAGATGGGAGGAATCACTTCAAGACACCTATTTGTGTGACATGGCACTTACAGTCAATAGCAGCATTGTGCATTTGTAAAAACACAAGGAAGTAGATTGTTAAGTGTTCAAACAACAGGTGATGTAATGTGCACCTACCTTTTTTTTAAATTTTTTATTATTTATTAATTTATTCTTGTTAAATCTCAATGGTTATCCCATCCCTTGTATCCTCCCATTCTTCCCTCCCTCCCATTTTCTCCTTATTACCCTCCCCTATGACTGTTCCTCAGAGGGATTACCTCCCCCTGTATATGCTCATAGGGTATCAAGTCTCTTCTCGGTGACCTGCTGTCCTTCCTCTGAGTGCCACTAGGTCTCCCCCTCCAGGGGACATAGTCAAATGTGAGGCACCAGAGTACTTGAGAAAGTCATATCCCACTCTCCACTCAAGTGTGGAGACTGCACCTACCTTAAGATATATGCTTGGTTCGGCCAGTTCATTATACTGCCATATTTTAAAACATTGTGTTGCATATTATAAATATGCACATCTTTTACTTCTCAATTTGAAAATAAAGAAAGAGTGTATTAATTAGTTGACTCTTTCAAAAACACAATACTTTTTCTTTTGTTGAGCTGGAAGATGCCTCCGAGTGCAACACCAACTCCAAAGCGGATCAGAACATCTATTCACAGCGCTCGACGCCCCAGGCTCAGTGCACACGCCATCAGGGCAATCTCACTCTCAGATCTTCCCGGGGCTGTACAATGCAGCCTTCTCACCCACCTCATTTCTGTCCATACAAGAATCCCTGGCTTCCTGGCTTCTCCAACTCCTTGATCTGCTTTCTAGTTCCTTAGCAAACAAATACATTATGCTGAACAGCTAATCAACTACAACTTATGAACGCAAAATGACCACCTGGTTTGCATGTTCAGAACATAACCTAAATAAATGACTGGCAGGTGGAGGGATTTTAACCACCCACACAGCAGTACTGGTAGACTTTCAGCTGCAGGATGTTATCCTTAATAGACACCAACCAACATCCTCCAACAAGAGTAAATCAGACTTATCAACCAATTCGGTAGTTTAACATTCTGGAAGGCATTAAAGGACGGTGCTTGGCTCTTTAGAAGGGCTATGGGTTTAATTCATAATTTTAAATTATAATGCTATACTTTAAATTCTACATTTTTTATTTTATCAATGTCATTCAGAAGGGCTGCTTAGCCTAAGATCAATCAAATACGACAGTCAGGCTTGGTTCGGGGCAGACCTACTTGACTCCTTAAGCCTTGATATAGTTTTCTTTCACCATACAATTCACCATTACACATGAACACTTACCATTTTCTACTTGAGCTCCATAGTTTTGGGCATCCAGAGTGCCTAGTAGTTGGTGTGGAAAAGTGGTTGTCATTACAGAGAAAATAAGATTAGCCAGAATCTACTGACTCAGATGGAAAGGAATCATTATATTAACTTCTGCTTTCTATAACTTTGAATTTTCTATAACAAACAGAAGCTGGTAGGAATTTTCATATTCCATAAAAGCACTGAATAGTTACAGACAGTTCAGCATTGGCTTAAGGCACTAGCTTCAATCCCCAATACCACAAAAAGGAACAAGTTAAAACAGCAGAAACAAATGGCTCAGCATCTAACCAGGACTTCAAAGGGTTCTGCCTGATCTGGCTACACACACACACACACACACACACACACACACACACAC
>OU015755.1:93254621-93280331 GCA_907169655.1 Acomys percivali | reverse complement strand
AGAGAGAGAGAGAGAGAGAGAGAGAGAGAGAGAGAGAGAGAGAGAGAGAGATATTCACACAGGCACACATGCACATTTACACACACACACACACTCATACACACAAATCCACACACACACACACACTCACACAGAGACACACACACAGTTATATGGTTTAAAGCATCTTCTAGCGTCAACAATGCAAATGTGGCATTGATCAATCATGAGGGCACAGGCCAGAAGCCTAGAAGTCCCAGTATTCCTTCCTGACACATCACATAAGCAAATGTCCCGATTCTGTGTGTGAGCCAAAGCACTCGGCACCATTCACTCACTGTCTTGTGTTCCTTTTCATTTACCCAATCCCAGCCAAAGCAAACCAGGGATCACCGGTGGAAAGAACTGCAAGTGTTTGCAAGCGGTGAGCAAATGAGAAGAGAGTCCGAGATTTAGGGAGACTTGAATTATTGTGTGCAGATATAAATAAACATTGTTCCCAGCTCAGGCTCTGTCAACACCCCAGCATGCCACACAAACTCATCTGAAGATGAATGAGCTAGTGTCGCTCATACCTGATGAGCCCCAAAACCTCCCGAAGGGCACACGCTGTACTTTCTTTGCTAAGCTTGTTTGCCAAAGTCAGCCCTAAGAATACAGAGCCACCACAAAGTATGCAGCCAGCTCTGAAATCCAAGTGTGTTTAGGCGGCCACAGGGCAAACAGCCATTCTCTGCTGTTGAGCCACACTTCATGACTTGGCGCTGAGTATTGCAGGAGTACCATGCTTTTCAGTCTCCACTTTCTCAGTTTTTCAGTCAAGTAAGATGTGCTTTCTTATACAGTGTTTGTAGACATTTAATGAAAACCGGAAGTTAACCCTGTGCTAATTTTAACAGCCATTGTAATTGTGAATATATGCTTTTAGGCATTTTAAGGCAGATACTCTTCAAAATTAATATAGGACCCTACTGAAAGGAACTCCGTTCAAATATAGCCTGTGCACTTTTAGCATCTGTAACCATTCTTCTCAGGAGTCACAGTGTTTGTTACCTGTGGATATGCCATTTATCTAGTCAATAATGCTTATTCACCAAGAATTATCGCTATGTTCTAGAAATGTTCAGTTTTGGTCCCTTCAAACTGAACCTGCATAAATAAATATCTTACAGGTGAGTATTTTTTTTCAGTCCTTTAGTACAAACGTTTACAAGTAGGAGGTACAGATATAAACTTATGGAGACTTTTTATACAAATTGCCTCTAGGAGATACCATATATAATCCCCACCACCACACACACACACTCACCAGAATTCACTGCTATTCCTTTTAAGCTTTTCCTGTTTGATAGGCAGATGATGTGGTATCTTATTTGAAGTTGTTCCTCTTCTAGTAAACATGCCGATGATATTTGCCAGGCATATTGGCACAGACCTGTGATCGCAGCACTCAGGATGCTGAGGGAAAAAAAAAATCAGTGCAAGTTTGAGGCCAGCCTGGGCTACATGGAGAGTTCTAGGCCAGCTTAAACTTTAAGAGATCCTGACTTAAAAGCAAAACTAGCCTCTGTCTCTGTCTCTGTCTCTGTCTCTGTCTCTGTCTCTCTGTCTCTCTCTCTCTCTCTCTCTCTCTCTCTCTCTCTCTCTGTCCCTTCCTCTGCCTGTTTTCAGTGTTTAATTAAACACGTTTAATTTTGAGGACACTGAACCTGGCAATATATTCTTTGGTTTCCAACTTTATATTCTCTTCAATGATCATGTTACCCAGCCTTGGGCAAACACCAGCACATTATTTTGATATTAATATCAATATATTTATCAATATAAATACACTATCAACATTTTTATAACACATTTCTTTATACCTGTTCATTTTTTATGGGTAAATTCCTTCCTTGGGAGAGGGCATTTACAAGATCTATTCCTCCTCATAATGTCCCAACCACAAACCAAAGTAGGATTCCACCAGAGCTCATCCTGGAAAACTGATGGATTTATTGGCCCTACTTATAGAGCACTGGTGAGAAGTCAGTGGCCAGAGCCTGAGTGACCCTGAATGGCTACACTGGAAGTCTGTACCCAGCAAGGATGCCAAAGGTGTTCCCTGCTGCAGAAGTGAAGTCCCCCTCAGGTAACCTTCCCTTGCCTGCACACTCCAGTTCTTCCCAAAGACTTTGAGGTCAAAGGCAATCAGGACAGAATTACGTGCAGATGGGTGGGACATGTGGCAGGATTCCCTGGTGAGGATCCAGTGATCTTGCCATCTACTCCTTCTCGGAGGCAGATTCAAGATTCCACAGACACCGTTATAAAGCGGGCAAAAGAATCCAGCTGATGAATTGGCAGTTGTTTTCTTTGCTTGGGGGAGGGGGGATTATAATGCTATACAACAATGTTCTAATATTTTTTGCCATTTATTGCTTATTTTACACAAAAAAACTTTAGTATCATTTTATTGGTATCTGAGATTATAAATTTTATTGGAAAAGTTAACATGATTCAATAGCCCCTCCACTAATACAGAAATATATCTTTTATTTTATCTGGTTCTTTATATCCCAAGGACATAAAAATCCTCACTATCTAGTCTAGTGCTCACTTGTATTTACCCAGCCACCTTGTATCGCCATCATAGCAGGGCCATGTGGTTAGTTCTGACCAGTCAGCTGTGAGATAAAGGCTATTTGCAACTTTTCATCTAATAGAATCAAGAAATGGTCAAGAAATGTTTTAAAATTATGTATCTTTAATATCTTTAATGGATTCATTGTATACAAATGGGCCTAATAATATCTATTTCACATAGATATTGGTAAAAAAAAAATCATCAGCAATACCAACAGTGACTGAACTGTTGGGTGGAACAAGAGAAATAAGCAATATACTGGGCATAACAAGTTCTAACCATCGCTCTTCCAATTCCTCTCTGTTGCACGTGTCTCCATTAAAAGACGAGCTGATCAAAGCACAGAAACGTGGATAAACATCTCAGCAGGGCACAGAGCTCATAAACGGAGGAGCTTGGATGTAAATCCAGGCGGAGTTCAGAACTCATGGTCTTAAATTGAGGTTTATCCTCTTTGATTTACTTAGCTCTTCCATGTGGCAGCAAACGTGAGGATTTAGGGTAAGGACTCTGCGGCTGTACCAACTGTTTCTATTCCTGCTTGTGGTTCTAACACACAGGGCTTCAGGCAAAATCTCTCAATTCCACACAGTTCCTTTTTTTTTAATATTTACTTTTATTAATTTTAGTTATGTGTGTGCAGGTGCCTAAAGAGGCCAGAGAGGGCATCAGAGCTGGGGCTACCGGCAATTATGAGACTCCTGACATGGGTGCTGAGGAACTGAAGTGGGGTCCTCTGGAAGAGCGTCTCTGGAGTTCACGTTCCGTGGTTCTAAGGCTGCTTTCGGGGCACCCTGCCTTTCTCCAGAGAGGAAGGATTCTACCCCTAGTAAAAGCTGTTTGGCCTCTTCCTGCTCAACTGTAAATCTGGCTGTGCCGGTTCCTGTCTCTGTTGCACTGGGATTCCAGAGCAAGGTATTTCTGGATTTTGCGCACGGGCCTTTCTCCCTTTTCCACAGGTAAATCTGCCCCTGTGTATGCTGTGAATCATGGACTGAGGGTTATTCACTTGACGTGATCCCACCTATACCAAATTTGCAGGAATTCTTAGGCCAGTGTCATAACCCAGTTTAAAGGCAGATGTGTTCTTTCGGAGCAGTTGGGAGAGTCAATTAAATGCCCAGATCACTTTGAACAGGGAGACCCTTCATACACAGTTCCGTGAACATTTGAAAAACATGAAGTGGAAACCCAGATGTTGGCTGAGGGAAGAAGTTAGCATCTCTCGACCCCCACCATCCTCCGTATGTGGAAGGGAGTAGTAATTCAGAGATTTATTTTCCCACTGAAACTTTCCTTAGAAAATGGAAACGATTACAGTTAGTTTTGAATATTATTTTTCCTGCAGTGGCATAAATCACAGGGTGCTAGCCAGTGCTCATTTTCAGTTGCTGTCCTGTGTCCCTGTCACTTCCTGGACTTCAAACCCCCATTCGTGAATGAGATCTTATCTACGGGGGTGGGGGGGCTCAAAGTTCTTTATTTTTCTGGGGGACACAGATATTAAATAAAGATATTTTTCGTAAAACTAAATTATCCAATGTAAATAGCTATCGGGTTCTGTCCCTTGAATAAGTTTTGACATTAAAATGATTTGTCTTTTGTAAAATGACTTCAGTGTTAGACGACAGTCTGTTTTACTTTAAACACCCTTACAACGTTAAAAGTTGGCAACTCTGTGTGGGTTTCAAATTTATTTTTGAAATGTTCCTGCTCTAAATAATGCCAAACCCTCTGAACCACCAGAATGTATCTTCAAATAGTTTTTCAATTAGTTAGACACATTGGCAAGCCCCTGCCGTTCTGAGAATGCCTGCCTGTCCTGCTGAAAGACAAATTGCTGGCTGTAATGATCTCAGGTCATAACTCCCCCTCAAACCCCTAGGGAGTCATTTGGCCTGTAACTATTGGAGAGGAAATGTCTGAGGCCGACCCCAAGTTTTATTCTCATACAAATTTTTACCTAATACTTGATTCTGCCTCCCCCTAAATTTACATTTCTTCCTTTCTGAAGACATTCTACACATCCCACCCAAACGCATGCTACTGAGAAAATGCCTAGCATCTCCCAAGTTCAGGCTCAGTTCCACTCTTTATGCTCCACAGTGTCCTTCTGCATATTTTCAGGCTGATGTGTGTCTTTCCAGAAGACATGTTCGGTTTCTAATGAGATCTTAATTGGAAACAGGGTCTTGCAGATATAATCAAATTGAGGTTGTTACGATGGAGTCTAAATCAACACGGCAAATGATTTTACAAGAAGTTAAGTTTAAAGCTGGGCATGGTGGTGCATTGCTGTAATCTCAGCACTTGGGAGGCTGAGGCAGGAGTAAATTCCAGGCTAGCCTGTGTTACACAGTGACACTTTTCTGTGTACTAGTCACTTTTCTGTTGCTGTGATAAAACACCATGACCGAAAGCAACTTAAAGAAGAGTCTACTTCAGTTTATGGTTCCAGAAGAGCTACGTCTACCATGCCAGCCAAGGCACGGCAATGGAAACTAACTAATGACAGGTTCATTCACGCACAGGAAGCAGAGAAAAAGAGAGAAAGTAAGAAGTGGGGTGCCTGGCTCCGCCGATACTTCTTCCAGCAAGGCTCTGGAAGGTTCCAGGCCCTCCCCCAAACAGTGCCTCAAAACGGGGACCAAGAGCTCAGATACATCTGCCTATGGGGGTATTTTTTTTTCCACGCAAATCACCATACTGTGTTTGAAAAATTAAAAACAACAACAAAAGGGGATAAAACTGGACAGAGAGAGAATATCATATGAAGTCACAAAGAGGGAAAAGGACCACATTTAGGAGGGGTCTGAGACTAGAATTTTGTTTCTTCATGTCAAGGGATGCCTTAGGATGTCCAGAAGACCAAAATGAAAATGAAGGCTACTCCCTTGGAAGCTATAAAGGGTATGGCCTCACTGGCATCTTACCTCTATAATGGGGAGACAATACATATCTGCTGTTTTAAGTTGCCCAGTCTATGGTACTTATGAAGTTATATAGCTGCCTTATGAAACTAAGAAAGATTTCCCCAAACACTCTCAGCTTCAGTTACTTTATAAAATGTAGATAACCTAAAGTTATAGGTATTGAGATTAAATGCCATCAAAGGGAACATGATGTATAAACGTGGCAAATCTTATCAAATAAAAATAAGTCATTTTGTTATCTTCACCCTTACCAGCACTACGCCATCAGTGCACTCCATCCAGGAATGTTCTGTACTGTGGAGCTTTGAATGAACAGTGTCCCCCACAGGCATTTGAACACCTGCTCTCCAGATGGTAGTGGTGTCTGGGAGGTTATGAGACCTTTCAGAGTTAGAGCATTGCTGGAGGAAGTATGTCACTGAGGGCAGGCTTTGCGGGCTTATAGCTTTACCTTACTTCCTGCTCTGCTTCCTGTGTGTGGCTGAGATAAGATCTTTCAACTTCCGGTGCTTGTCAACATGACATGCCTTCCCCACTATATTGGACTCTCTGTCCCTCTGGAACTACAAGCCAAAAATTAACTTTCTTCTTTCAGTTGCTTCTGGCCTTGAACTTTATCACAGGAACAGGGAAGTAACTAACACAATCTTGTACCAGAAGTGGGGTTGCTGATTTTAGAAAGCTGGCCATGTTATTTGAGGAACACGACAGAAGCCTTGGAGATTTTAGATTAGAAAAGCTATTGAATGCTTTAAGCAGAGCTTAGCAAGCCACTTCTAGCAGGAGACTGGAAGACCGTAGTACTAAGAGTAATCCAAACAATGGAGGCCCAACTCATGAGGGTTCTGAGGGGGAGGAGGACTCTATTGACAACTGGTCTAAAGGTTATTAATGTGATACTTTAATCAAAGAATCTGGCTGCATTCTGTCCCACTCTGAGAACTGCGGTTAAATTTAAAGGCAATGGACTAACTTCTTTGGCAGGGAAAATTTTAAGATAGCTTCATGTTACATGTTGGAAAAGAGGCTGTGATTGTTAAGATTATCCCCACTAAAGAAATGCCTCTTGGTTTGCATTGGAAAGATAAGAAGCTGCACTCCAGGTAAGACCTAACGCACCTTAGCCTCCAACTTGTGAAAGACAGCCTAAGGGGTTTCCTGCTCCTACAAAGCAATGGCATACAGAAGTTGCTACAATTGTGGCTCAAAGAGGTGAAAGTCCATTCTGGGTTGACACTTGAACTTGGTAGCGTCTGGTTTTGAAGACAAGAAAGATAAAAGATTGAGGGGTCATGAAGTCTTCCTCTCAAGTTTTGGAGACCCACTGAATCTAGGCAATTGGTGGCAGGCTGCAGTTCCTGCAAGGCCCCTGAAGACCATTGTGTGAAGCTGCAGGGGTGAAAACTGGGGTGCACTGGAGACACCAATATTTTGGAGATGCGGGAGCCATGAGACATCTCACAGGGAGAGCTGCACACAGGGTGATGGGACCAGAGTATGAGCAAAGCCAACTAAGGCCCTTGTAACTGAAGCCCCAGACACTAGACATAGACAGGATTTGGTGTTTTCCTTGTTGGAATTTGGCCTTACTTTGATCCAATCTTTCATACTGGGTCACTGTAAGTCAAAAGTATGCAATTCACTCTTTTTTCTTACAAGGGGGTCATAGTGAAGAGATTGCCTTGAGGCTCAAAAGGACTTGGCATGTTTCGACAGTACCCAGACTGTAATGATTGGGGGCACTCAAAGTTAGGTAAATTCATTTTGTATTGTAAGATGGCCACAAGCTTATGGGGGCCAAATGTGGTTTGAACGAAAATGTTCCCCACAGGCTCTTGTACTTGAATACTTTGTCTCCAGCTGGTGGTAGTGTTTGGCTAGTTATGAAACTGGAAGAAATGTTACTGGCCACAGAGCTATTTTCAAGTGCTTATAGCCTCACCACATTTCTTGCTTTCACATTCTGAACTTCCTCTGTCCAGTTGAGATGGTCTCTCAACATCCTGCTCCTGCTGCCAAGCCTCCCCTCCCCACCACCATGATGCCTCTATTCCTCTGGAACTTGATGCCCTCTGTCCTTCTGGAATCCTAAGCCTAAATAAACTCTGCCTAAGTTGCTTTTGGTAATGGTATTTTATCACAGAAACAGAAAATTAACTAATACATGGGCTCTTATTTCCATATAAAGTTTATATGACTTTCAGGAAATCGCAGTATTTTTTGAAGCTGAATTGCCAGGTCCACATCAAAGCTTTTGGTTTAAGAGCTCTTCAGTAGAAACTGGTATTCTTGCAAAGGTCTTATTAACAGTGTAAATTTAAGTTGTAGAACTGCTATTATTATCCTCTTCTATACATATACAAAACTGGTCAAAGGCAATTGAATTCAAGTCAAAAATGTAAAAATCAAGGAAAATTTTAAGGCTGAACTCAATATTTTCACTAGTTTGGTGAAATGAAAAATTCTAGAGTAGAATGAAGAAAAAAAAATCTAGATAACAGGGCCATGTAATACAGAAAATATGAGACCTACAGTAAAATTGAAAACATGTGTCTTGCTATCCAACAGGCTTAAATTCTAATTGTGGTACCTTTTAGAATGTGAATTTGGAAACAATGGGTGACTCATATGAAATAGCAATAGAATGTATCAGAGTTCTTGAGATAAAGGAGCAAGACTGACATGATCAGGTGTTATGTAGCAGCATAATGGGTGCTACAGGATGCTGTTTTGCAACTATGCAATGCACTGTCTTAACAAATAGATCCATCATGGTAAGATAGCTCAGCTGGTAAAATGCTCACCTGCAAGCCTGATAATGCCTGAGCCCAATGCCGGGAAGAAACCCGTGGTAGGAGAGGCCCAACTCTTGAGAGTTGCTCGCTGATGTTCACATACATACCATGGCACACATGAGCATGTGTACACATGCACACACACACACACACACACACACACACACATACACACACACACACACAATCACACACCACAAATTTTAAAAAAATTATTTGCTGTTGGTCTAAATGTGCAAATGCAGAGAAAACGAGGCTCACTGGTAAGTAGCAGCTATTTCCAGAAAAGATCTAAGGAGGCCCACACATTCTTTGTCATGTATTAGAGATTACTGTTCTGGAAGTCACTTAGTTGGGATTCTGCTTGCTAAATTGCCTTCCCCACATGTTATACTTTAGACTTGTATAGTATTTAATTCTGATGGTTCACTTACAAGAACACATAACTATTTCCTAAGAGTTCCCCACAGCTTAAAGCAAAACAGAACAGAACAAAACCCCTAGTCTTTAAGGGTGTTCTTAAGGTTATGATTTTTTCAAACATAGGATTTCTTTTCTATACTTAGATTTCACCATTTTCTTCACTCAGCTCCAAAACGCAGAGAAGGACCAAATAAGGAGAGGAATACCTTCCTTTTGTGGTAAACCAGATGTTCTGACATCATCAAAAAGGTAAGTGTACAACAAATAGCAAGACACATGATAGAAACAAATCTGTACAAAATGGCCTTTTATTTCTAATGTTACTTAAAGCATTAAGGACTTATTTTATATTAGAAATGGCTAATACCTCAACTTGGTGGTGCATACCTGCAGTCCCTAGTGCTCAGAAGGCCCGGGTAGGAGAAGCACCAGTTTAAAGTCAGCCCTAGGCAACATACTAAGAGTGCAGCTCATGAAACAAAAAGACAAAACAAAACAAAAACAAATCCACTGTATTTGAATTAGTCTTTTTCTCACTAAGCATGGCATCCTCTTTGGAGAGCTGCCACAATTCCAGTTGTCTCTGTGTCATGTATCGTCAGCAAGCTTTAACGCAGGTTGTTCAGCCCCCAGGCCATTCACTGAATACATCACCCAGGAAGTAAGAAACTGGGGTTTATTTATTCTTCAGGCTTGTTACTGCACAGCTTCAGGATGGCGGCCTCAGCTCCAGGAATTTTTCATTCTCAACCCTGTTTCCTGAGAAGAAAACAGGCAAGGCAGAAAGAACACATCCCTTTACATATTCGGTTCAACAGTAAACCAACATTTTCTCCAGAACTTCACCAGCAGCCCTCCTCCTCCTCCTGTTTAAAACTCTAGAAAACGAAGGGACGGCTAAGGGTGAAGGAAATTGTGCTGTCTTAAAGCAACCATGATTCCTCTTTGGTATTGGGAATTTTGCTCCCCTCAACACAATCAGGGTTTATTTATTACAAAAGAGGCAAAAAAAAAAAAAAAACCTTACTCAGTGCATTTTCCAGCCACCCCTCCCATTCTAAATAACTGCAATTTTCACTTTTAGTATCGCAAATCTCATGTATGGAGCTGAGGCCTGGAAACTAGGGATGGAAAAGGTGCTGGCAGCACTACAGTTGGGGTGTCATCTGGAACGATGTCAGAGCATAGTTCTACCCTGATGTGACCTGTCACCTTGGAGGAACAATGAGGAAGGAGCTCTGAGGAGCTGAGGAGTGATCAAGTGCACCGGAGGCTGTAAATTCCAATCACTTAGGAGTAGAACATCTACTCTAAGAACAAAGCTGCCATCTTATACTGTGCCTAGAGCTGGGAACAGGCCAGCTACATGGCTGCAGGTGCCCTGATGGCTTCATCCATGAAGACCACGATGAAACAAGAGTGGCTCAGGGAAAAGGGACTAGTTTCTCTTCTTCCCTGCTTCCCATCTGCCTGTACTTCCTGAAGGCATCTCTTTAAGACGTCACTCTCTAGTAGTTCAGGTAGCTGAAGCCCTTGCAGTTATTTTTAGTCCTTCAATGAACCAGTGTGGGGTCCGGAGGTAGAGCTTAGGAGGACTTGCCTCAGTTGCCTCAGTCAAACTCTGTACAAGGGGACAAAGGAGCCAATTCCACTTGTGTCCATTAATACGCGTGTTCTTTACTTGGCCCTGTTGTAAGTGTTCTTTGCAGAAGGGAGGCACTCTTATGCTAGGGAATGCTAAGCAGAGGCTGGGGAACACATTATTAGTGAGAAGCTAGCACAATGAATAATGAAAAACTGAGGGAGTTTATAGTCCTTGGAATAAAAATGGCCCCATAGGCCCGTAGGGAATAGTGCCCCATAGGCACTATTAGGTGTGGCCTTGTTGGAGGAAATGTGTCACTGGGGCTTGGGCTTTGAGGTCTCAGATCCAGGCCCAGTGTGGCAGTCTCTTGCAGATGTAGAACTCTCAGCTATATCTCCAGCACCAAGTCTTCCTGCATGCCGCCATGTTTCTTGCCATGATGATAATAGACAGTATGCCAGCCTCAGTTAAACGTTTTATAAGAGGTGCTGCAGTCATGGTGTCTCTTCATAGCAACTGAAACCCTAACCATGACAGAGTTGGACAGTCTTCGGAATAGTTCTGTGAAAATAATACCTATTATCTTCATAAAAGGTTTTACATCCGACAAATTGGTTTTGGCAGTCTACATTAAGGTTTTAAGTATATTCAGAGTTGCACAACCACCATCACAATCAATTTAGGAATATTTTCATCTTCCCTCTATTCAAATGAGCGCTGTTAGTACCCAATTAGCAATCCCTCCTCTTTTCTCCCTACCCGTTCTACTAGCATTAGGTAATTACTTACTTACTTTCTCTCATTAATGATTTAAGCATGCTGGGATTTTAATATTCATGGAAAATATCTACTACATGGTCTTTGTGGTTGTCTTCTTTAATTTAGTATTGTTTTCATGGTTATAGTATGTACTAGTATTTTATTTTCATTTCCAGCCACTATGTGGCTATATCAAAAAATATGTATAATCAGCTGATGGTCACTTACTTATATCTACTTTGGGATATTATGATACTATGGGTGAATGAATGCTGCTTTTCTGTCTTGGGTATAAACCTGGGAAAGGCACAGCTGGGTCACGAGGTAGCACTGTGCTTATCTTACTGAGGAACACCAAAACTGTTGTCCAAAGTGACTACAATATTTTATACTCCCAAAAGCAATGTATCAGGATTCCTATTTCTTTACAAACTTACCAACTTCTGCTTTTGCTTGGTTTTGTTTATAGCCATCTTATGAGTATGCAGTCTTACCTTTTTTTTTTTTTTTTTTTTTTTTTTTTTTTTGGTTTTATAACACAAATTTTAAGAGACAAATATAAAGAGGCAGAAAACATTGTTGTCTATTCTATTGTTTGAGCCACTCCATTTCTCTAGCCCTCCTCGGGCCTCCTCACAGGCTCCATGTCATGTAACCACTCAGTTAGGCATCTGAAGCCTGCTTTGTAAAAGGCTTACTAATCTATCATAATTAAAAGGCTGGCCCTCAGTGTCATCGAGGGAAGCCAGTTCAGGCACAGTAGGGCCACGAAAGCTGCAAAGCCAGAGGCCTGATTCGTCTAAGAAGAAGCAATATTGCTGGTGTGAGTATCTCCCCAAATTGTGCATTTCAGGCTCTCGCTTCATGATATTTCACAGAACAGGCCATGTTCGAAGTGCTTGCCAAACAGTGGGTCGAACAAAATTGTTATTGACTTTTAAGTTACTCACCAGAAATCCATTCTCTTGTCCCTTAGTTTAACATTAATTTGACAGGCACACCCATTAGCCTAGGTCCCCAGTGATGAACTATGATTGGCCTCAGCGAATCAGTCCCATTCTCTGCTCTGTCTTCCTTCTAAGCTGGAAAAAATCTCACAGTTCCTTCCACTGAGCAAGTTGGCTCTTCAAAACCTTTCTTTAGCCACCCTCAAAGAAATGTTAACCTCATTCCATAGAACTTTCTATCATATCCTTATCAGGCCGACTCTCACAATGACCACCTATTGACTGCAGAGGTACAAGCTCCTACACAATTAGGAGTCTCCTGTCTCAGCGCCCCTTGCTTAGCACCTGAGGTAAACCACAGGGATCTCACCTCATCGCTGAAAGCAAGCAAAACTGCCCTCGTAAGACAGGTGTCACTCTTCTTTTAAGGAGTTTCTTTCTTTCTCCTTCGTTTACTTACCAAACTGCAACACGAGAAGCCAACAAGCAATGCAACGTCAGCCTGGGTGACAATTCAGGGGCTACTCGATTCTCTCAGGCTCAGATGACTGCTCGGCCGGTACCTGGCCACAACGGGCTTTACTGTCCGCGCACTCAGAGGAATAGGTTCCCAGGAGCAACCCCTTCACGTAGTTCAGACCCGTAGCAGCTGAGGGATAGGTGACAGAACCATCACAAACTCCCGCCGTCTAGCTTTCAATGACCATTGGGAGCCGGAAGTGACGGAAAGGAAGTCCCGCCTCACTCCGAGGGCGGGCTAGCAAGATGGCGGCGCCCAGGAGCCGGTGAGGTGAGAGGACGCGGGGATCCCGGGGACTACTGCTCCTGTGCGTTATGGCCACGTCCCCGCACACTCTTTCCTCGCGCCTCCTCACAGGTATTGTACGCGACTGGGAACGATCGTGGGAGCATTCTTTGTGCTACGCGCGAGTCTGTGGTTCCAGCTGGCTGCAACCTTGGAAGCCCTTGGCTTGTCACCTGGCAGGGAGGTGACCTTTGGGGTATCCAGAAGAGACGTGGGCACGGAGCTGTGGACCAGCTTTGCACCGTGGGGCAAGTGGTCTGTAACGTTTGCTGTCTCGTGCTCTTGGGGGTTTCAGACAGTACAAGCCGAAAGGCAGGGTAAACCGTGGTGCCTCACAAGCCTTGAGCAGGAGAGCCGCTGTTCCTAGCCATTGCCTGGTAATGACAAGAGGCGCATCTGCCCCATTAAGGAGCTGTCTTCCAGCTTGAAGTGTTATTGCCATGGTAATAACGATGATAATGATAACTGCAAACTGAATCCCATCATCTCGGTACCATCAGCATGGCTCCTTCTGTTAGAAGGACTTTTGACAGATGTATATTTATCACAACTCTTGAACAGGTAGGTCTCATATCTTACCTTTTCAGAGAGGCCAACCTCAGCAACTGTACCTAAAATAGGAGCCTCAATCCTTCTTTTCTCGTATCACACTAATTTCTCATGATTAACACATCCTGTAGTTGTTCACACACACCATAAGATGTGCAACAATTTTGTATTTTTTTCTCCCAACTATATACATACTTTGTGAGGGTAAGGATTGTCTGTCTCTCTAGTTTACCAGTGTATCCCTCATGTCCGGAACAATGCCTTCTATGTACACTGGTGATGCTCAGTATTTTGTAAACGGATGGGATTGCGCTGGTAGAATTATTAAAGAGGAAGTTGCTTTTGTGGCTGTTATCCATGGATGACGGCTCAGTGGTCCATATTAGAGATAAGATGTTAGAAGTCAAGAACTACCTTCTCACATCCCAGATGTATTCTGTAGGCCTCGCTGTCACCTACAAGCTGCCCACCATGGCTGGCTGACAGAGGTGATCACAGTGCTTCAGTGGAGTTCTTTTGCCCCCTGGGTTTGTGCGATCTCAGGGCAGATCATTCTACTGTTCTCTCATGAAACGTTTACTTGTCTGTAATTGTGGTAACTGAGCTAGATGGTCTCAAAGATCCCTTCCGGCTCATGAAATAGGGCAGCAAGTGGAGGGTGGGTAGAAGAGCCAAGGTTGGGCAGTCCTTGGTAGTTGTTGATGCTGGGGAATAAGAATGGGAAGACCTCGGATACCTCTGGTTTTATATGACTGTCATTTTCCATAATGAAAAGTTTGTGGTGGATTTGTGTGAGTGTGTGGGGGGGTGGATTATGAATCTCTTTTGAGTCACTTTCTGTAATCCCTCATGGTGGGTATTCCTGGATCCTGAGCCTTGGTACTCATTTTTAGAGGGCCATCTCTTCTTAGTGCTTGACTATCCCCTCTGTAGAGTGTGTGTGTGTGTGTGTGTGTGTGTGTGTGTGTGTATGTGTATATGTGTGTATTCCTTGGAACAGCCTTTCTATTTTTCTGCTCCATATTTCAGTGTCTTACAAGACAATTGTATTTTGATTCTTGACCCTCCTGTTCCAGGATCTGTCTCTGGAGGGATGGAATAAAGGGAATTAACAGAAGGAACTAATATCTTATTTTCTGAAATTGAGCATATCTTCAGAAAAACCTGCTTATATGTGAATCTATGAAGGATCCCTTCCCTCTCAGAAGTTTGGTGGTAAGAGGTGGCAGGGAAAAAGGTCATTAGGGTTGTTAGGTAATTAGCAGTTACTTCTGAGTTTGCTTATAAAACTTGAGATAGTTTTCATTTCATTAAATAGGCTTCAGAACCTCTCAAGCAACTTGTCCTTAGCTGATTTATAAAGCTCTACAGTCACAGTACAGTGTTAATGGTGAATAGTGATGGTGTGATTATCTCTCCAGACTTCCTTGTATCTGTGGTAAGCTCTGGATATCTTAAAACGGGCATGTGCTTGTAGATCAGGAATGTCTTTAATCCCAGCATTTTCTAGCTATTTGTTCATGGACATGTGGCACACTTTGGCTAAACCAAGTGTTGTCATTATTTACAAATATGGTTTCCAAGCTATGTCTCTCCCCACATCACTCCACCCCCACAGTGGTGGTTGTTACTGCCATTCTGTAAAGTTTCAGCTCGAGCCACCAACCTTGAAAGCATTTCCAAAGTGCTTCACAACAAGCATGTACCTATCCGTTTGAAAGTCAACATGCCATAATTGTGGTTCGAGGATGTGAGTTCAGTGCCAGATGTCTCAGCTCCACCTTAAGATAATCACCGTGTGTTTCCAGGGGCAGGGCTTGCTCTCACAGTTCAGGAAGACTACGTGGGCGAGTCAGTCACCAAAGAGCATTTCACTTTATTATATGGCAAGTGTCCAGTAGCTGTGGTAGCAGAGACGACTAAAGGAGAGACTCTACCATCAAAGAACTAAATACTGTGATGATGGTGTTTTGAGAATACTTTCCTTGGGGAGACAGGAACAATGCCTACCCTAATCAAAATCAAAGTATGATTCCACCATAGTTAAACCTAGGGAAGTGTAGGGAGCATCTCAAAGCAGCTGCACTTGGAAGTTTGTTTCCAGTGTGGATGATGGTTTTCCCATAGCCACACAGATGAAACCTCTTTGCAACCTTTCCCCACTATTACTCTAGCACCTCTAAGCCCTAAGTCCACATGCAGTTAAGGCAGAATTGCAAGCAAATAGTTGTGAGGAGTGGCTGGACTCTCAGGTGAGAGTCCACGCCCTCCCCAACCATTCTGTGAGGGATTGTCCACAGCTAGCAAGCTGGATCCTGGTGGCCTCCTGCCAGCAGGCACAGCCGGTCTGATGAAGCTGGCACTGTTTCCTTCAGAGAGGACTGCACTCTACAACGGACGGAAACAGTCTGCATTAAGAAGTGCTGTCATCAGATGCAGAGACTTCACAGCCAAGCATTAGGCGGAGATTGGAGAAGCTCATGGAAGAGAGATTGCAGGAGCCAGAGGGGTCAAGGACACCACAAGAGCACGGCCCACAGAATCTACGAGCCAGGGCTGGTAGGGGCTCCCAGAGGCAGAACCAACAGCCAGAGGGCCTGTATGGGTCTTACCCGGGTCCTCTGTATGTACGTTATGGTTGCATGGCTCTGTGCTCTCACTGGACGCCTAGCGGCGGGAGTGGAGGCTGTCTCTGACTCTTCTGCCTGCCCTTGGGATCTTTCTCCTTCTACTTGGTTGCTTTGCCCAGTCTCAATATGACAGGAGGTGCCTACTCTTATTGTAACTTGTTCTGCCATATTGGGTTGATATGCCTGGGAGGCCCGCCCTTTTCTAAAGGGAAACGGAGGAGGAGTGGATCTAGGGGAGAGGGGATGGGGGGGGCTACTAGGAGGAGAGGAGGAAGGGAAAACTGCTGTCGGGATGCACTATATGAGAGACGAATAAAGAAAAAAGAAAAAGAAGTGCCATCATCCAACACTATATAACATGATCAAACAGGGGAACGAGATGGAATATTTGGTAGGTAGAGAGTAGATTGCACACAAGGAAACAGTGCAAATAAAGTTGATCCAGTTGTCTGTAGTGTACCTAGTTGGAAGGTCATGAGGCCTTGCTGTGATAAAGTACATGCTCAGGTTTGTGTGAGTAATATGTGCTATTTGGTGATTTGAATATAGGCACAGACATTTGAATACTTGATCCCAAGGTGGTGGTGGTGCTGCTGCTTGGGGGCGGGGCTTAAGGAGTACAGTCTGAAACATGGGTTGGAAAAGAAGGAGATGCAGGAAGGCGGGATGACCGTTCACTGTAGCTGCTATTACTCTGCTCCAATATTAGATCATAGAGTCTCTCCGTAGGAATAGAGAGGGACAGATCTGACCTGCGTGTCAGAGTTGGCTGGACTTGTTGATTCATAAGTGAGAAAGGAAGAGTTCAAGATGCTCCTGGAACCTCAGATACAGGATGCACGTGAGGAAGAAATGGCCTTAGAGGCATAAGGCTATCCACTCATGTAGACACACCAACAAGCAATTGGCCTAATGAGGCTCAGAAATGAGATTAGTAACTATCCATTTTTAGTTGTCTTGTTGTGGGTACTTTGCTGTAGCTGTGAAGAGACACCATGACCAAGGTAACTTATAAAAGAAAGAATTTAATTTGGCATTCAAGGTTCCAGAGGGTTAGAGTCGATGACCATTGTGAGAGAGAGAACACGTTAGTGGTCATCACCCAGGGTGGCTGATGGCTCAGGAAAGCTGCATCCTGCAACTCCCTGTGTGCCGTGCAGGCAGCTACAGGCAGGAGTCTCCTTTTGCCTTCTCAATCTTAAAACTTTCTAAGCTTACAGAGCCCTGTAGGCTAATTAGCTTGTGGAGTATTACAAGCCTTCCTCTAGGAGGGATACTTAGACTTGGTTGAAATGACTACACAGTGCACTGAAGCCCACTAGGAAACTAAGAAGCAGAAAACAGCACAGAGAAACGTTAGGCTATGGGAGCCATGAGAAGAGACACTTTCAGAAAGATCAGGGGAAGCAAGGGGCTAACTGCAGATGCTGGACCAGGATGACGCCTGAGACAAGCTCTGAATTTATGTACTTGGGAGGTTTAGTAAAGTGATTCAGATTCAAATTTGGACCTTATTCCTAATTGGCTTGACAGTCATTTTTACTGAAAATCCTTTTCCCTTCCTTGTAGTTAGTTGTCTTAACTACGCAACCACAACCAAAATGTGAACCTGCATTTCAGTTTACCAGCATTTAGTGAGAAAAGAAGTATGCCCCCTTTTCTACTTTTTAAAACGTGAACTCGCTGCATTGTATCTTCTTCTTAGAAGCATCTACAGTGTTTCCCACTGAAGTGTTGTAAGCATTTGAAAGTGGCATTCCCTCTGCCCCTGAAGGATGACCCTGACCTAGGCCTGGCTGATGAGTGTCACTTTTTTCCTGGTTGGAACCAGAGGTGGTTTGGAGCCCAGCCTCATACAGCTGTATCCTTGGCTCTGCTTCGAGGTGGACGTAGGCACTATGCGTGCGCAGCTGCCATTTCAACATGTCTTCTTCTCTTCTCTCTGTTGCAGGCTCAGTAGGAGGATATGTCTGGTATCTAGAAAGGAGAGCTATACAGGGATCGCCACACAGGGTCACGCGACTGTTCAGGCACGTAAAGAACCAGTGGGTCACGGTCCAGCACTTAAGCTTCCTCAAGCGCATGGTAAGTAGCAGCCATCCTTCAGTTGCCTTCGGCCTCTGCTCTTCTCTGGATTAGGGAACTGCAAAGATTCCTTCTAGAGGAAAGGGTGTAGGAAGTACTGTTTGAAAAGGACTTTTGTTTAGTTCTCTTAACTTCATCCCAAACTTTAATCTCTTGTTTTGATTATTCTTAACTGAAACCAGAATAATTCTGGCATTTAAGGTTAAATATATGATCTTGAATGTATTGATTTAAGTTTGGAGGAAGATTGAAAACTTATGGCACATTTTGACCAGGCTAAAATGAAGAAAAGCTGAAGGTGTATGATGCATCTTTTATACATTCTTTTAAGTTCTGTAAATACAGAAGTAATTGTTTAACAGTGTGACCTTTTTATTTTCTTAGATCATCTGTGCATTTGAAAAATCTTTAAAAATACTTCTGAGGGGCTAGGGAAGCGTTTGCTTTACCACCATGAGGATCTGTGTTCGATCCCCACAATTAAACCAACATAAAAGAGCTGGCCCTGTCAAAGAGCGCTTGTGATCTCAGCTCTGGAGAGGGTCCTAGAATAGCAATACAGCTGGGAATTCATGTGGTACCATGGAAAAATAGCAAATTCAAACTCTAATGTTCTCTTTGGAAGCATCTCACCCTTCCATTTAAAACACTCACTTTAACTTAAAAGTTAATGAATATAAAATCTTACTGAAATTCAGCGTATTGCTCTTGTCAATTTTATTTATAAATTTGTCCTTATTTATAACTGAAAGAGTTATAAATGATGCTCCATCTTTAAATACTGTTGGGAAGAGTAACTGAAATATATATTGATATGAAAAATAAGAGGTCTCATCGTGTTACTTGTAATTACCAGTTTTTGCTGGTCAGTGACAGAAGCTGACTCTAAACGTAGTGTTCTTTCTCCATCCCACTTCCCACATGGCTGTAACTCAAGTTAGGCCTTCCAGTTAGCTCCCCTCAGGACTGTTTGCTTTAGAGCTCAGGGGGTCAACAGCTGACCTTGGCTAGCTGCAGGCAGTTTTCTCATGTTTAGAAAGCCCAGCCTACAGAAAGCTCATTGAATAAGAGAGGTATCTTCTCTGCCAAGAAATTAGATTCCTAGATTTTCCTAAACAACAAATTTAAAGCCATAGCCAAGGCATCCGCTTTATCTCCGCATCATCCAGTGCTGATGTCTCACACTGTAAGGACATGCCGTGCTATCCAATCCTCAATGAAGGAAGCTCTTACAAGTGCTGGAAAAATACGACTGGTGGAAGACAGTAACCAACAGTAACGGTGCTGTTTGTCTGTCTGTCTAGTATGTCACGCAGCTGCACAGGGGCCTTAGCCAGCGAGTCAAACCAAAGCCAGAGCCAGCGGCATCTCCTTTCCTTGAACACACAGCTTCAGGGCAGTCTACAGCAGAAGTGGACGAGCTGCCGTCTCTCTCAGTGCCCAGTCTGCCTTTGTCCCCGAAGCCAACTGAGGAGCTGATGAAGCTGGAGGCGGCCTCTGTAGTGGACCAGTCCCTCGGCGTAGCCAGAGAGACGAAGGCAGAGAAGCGGTGGGAGGAGATGAAGCTTCGCGCGGATGATCTGCCTGGCGTGCTGGCCCGGCTCTCCAAGATCAAGCTCACAGGTACCTGGTTCTCGGACACATTTTTGTATGCCTACTGAGCTGTATTTATTCCCCCCTTAAACTTTGGAACTCGTGATTTTCCTTCCTTCTACTTGGGACTCACACTCGGATATTCTGAATTCTGCCTACGTAGAATGGTGGATTGGCTTACACTGTAAGCTTTGTGCCAAAATCAGTCTCAAGTGAATTAAAGGAGATGTCTGCCCTGCCTGTTTCCTTACGCATGCTATGCATTTAAAATATAGTACCCAAGTTCAGGAAGCCGCCCTGGGCTGGATAGTGTGAGCCCATGGGGACCGTGGGGACTTAACTACTCTGTCCTGTTCCCCATGGGACCTTGGGGGCTATCTTGTGTGTTCAGGGCTACAGGCTAGTTTACTCCAAAGAGGTTTGGAAGTGTTCTCCCTTCAAATTCCAGTATATTAGTTTTAACTTCATTGCAGCCAATTGTTTATTAGCCCATAATAGTGTCGTTGATTGTATGGACTGCCTGTGAGCCAGACGAAGCACAGTTCCTGTGTCATAAGATAGCTAGAGGTAGACACAGTGCTGTGACAGCCAATTTAAAAGAGTGTTCTGGTTGCCCGCAAACTGAAGACCTGCGCCTGCTTCTTTAAAAAGGCACAGAATGTGCCACACTGTGATCGGGTTAAGCCAGCGGTGCCTTGAAGGCAGAAAGTACCAATTAGAGTCCCGTCAGATGAGCAGAGATGAAGGCTCTCAGCACAGGGGATGGCAGAAAGAGACAAGAGGCTTCACTTGTCTCTAAACCTGCAGACTCTAAAACTCCAGGGCAAAGGATGCAAACTAGATAGTTTCTTTCCTCATTGGCCAAGCTCACTTACAGAAATTCTCTTTTGGCTGGAGTAGGTGGGGTGTTGAATGGACATAGTTGTGTGAGAGAGTTCTGTGGTGTAGCTAACAGAGCAGGTCTAATTCTGCATGGAGATCTGTCTCTATGTTTCCTTCTAACTAAGTGAGAGCTCACCACACCCCTAAAGCACTGCGCTTTGTGATCTCCACAAGCCGTCCAGTGTCATGCTGTTGACATGTTAAGAACAAGAATAATAAGTAATGGCCACAGATGCCACCTTAGAAGTGGGACCTCCCAGGAGACCAGCCTCAGAAGTGGCCCATGTCAACAGCAGGGTCTTCTTTGTGCAGTATCATTTAGCACGTGTAGTCTGCAGATTGGTCCACGTCTCTTATCATCCTGTTTCTGTCAGGAGTAGCAGCAGCCTTCTCTCCTCACTGAGCAGCCAATCTCTTCGAGCTCTAGTCAAGTGCCCGAGTGCTACCTAGGGAGCTCTTTGTAGTGCCTCTCCCTCTGAACCTGCTGTTCTAATTCTTGAGATTTCTTTATTTCTAATTTGATGTGTATAGATGTTTTGCCTGCATGATGTACTGCATGCATGCCTGGTGTCCACAGGGTGGAAGAGGGCATCAGGTCTTCCCGAACTGGAGTTACAGGGGGTTATGAGCAGCCTTGTGATTGCTGGGAATTGAACCGTCATCCTCTGGAAATGAAGCCAGGACTCCTAACCACTGAACTATCTTCCCAGCCTCCTCATTATTTGTTTGTTTGATTGGTGCAGCTCCTGTTGCCTCTTTGTCTTTCTTCCTCCCCACTGGAGTTCATGCCACTCAGAGGTGTCAGCTCCTCTCCACTTACAGTCAATGTTTCTAGCCCACAAAAGAGACCTTTGTGTCAACATCTTACCTTCTGCCCCTACTCTGCCTGCTTGTAAGGCAGTGCACATAGAGGCAGCCAGTCCTTGCATCTGAGCTCACCTATTCTATGCTACCATGAGAGACTGATCTGCCTGTCTCACTTCTAGCCAGATCCTTCTGGCCTCTTCAGGAAGCCTGTACTGGGTTCCGGTCTTGAGATCCTAGCTGGGACACTTGCTTACCAGTAAGGCTTTCAGTAGTTTTCCTCACCTTTTTGAGATAATTTCCACATCTGGAAGGGAGGAAATACAATATATCATCTCAGGATTTTAATTGTATAATGTACTAAAGCCTAAAACCACCAAGCAGCGTTCTTTACAAATGGGAGGTGGAGAAAGGTGAGCTTCCAAATAGTTGTGGGTAAGCCTATTTCTGGGAAATTGTTTCTGTCCATGCAGATTGTGTAGGTGAATGAGGGTTAACTGAGCAGGGAGATGACGAGGACTGGAAACAGCAGCAGAAGCCCGAACAGGGCCAAGATCCCTGCTGCATCCTGGCACATTCAGAAAATTGGTATATGACTTGGGTGTCAAGTGGGAGAGGTGTTGGCAGGGCTAGTGTTATCACGTGGTCGCTCATTGTGTTAAACCACAGCGCTCACAAGTTCTAGAAGGTCCTTGGAGAAAGATGATCATCTCGTGATTTATATGTGTTTTAATGTCTTACTTACCATTAAATTACTGAGGGCTAAGCCACACACTGGAGGCAGTGCTGAGCTGTGTGTCTTCAGCTGAGAGTGCTCCCCGTTACAGCACGCTAGCTGCACAGGACAGTGGCTTTGTGAACTTAGGCCACATTCGCTCACCTGTTTCCCTCACCTGTACCCTCCTTTTCTGTCTCCCAGTGTCTCCATTTATGTTTCCATGTATTTTGTGCCTAGATCTCATGAGCGAAAACGTGGCATCTGCCTTTCTCAGTCCTGCTTATTTCAGTTAACACAATCTCTGGTTCCGTCCAATTTCCTACAGACAACATGATTTCATTCTTTATGGCCGAATAAGACTCCATTACAGGTACACTTAGCACATTTTCTTCATTTGGTTTTCCATTGATGGATACCTAGGCCCATGTGACCCAGCTGCTGCTGTGGACCATGCTACAGTAAGCATGATCCATAGGTAGCTATAGTGTGTGCTGACTTAGTCCTTTGCATACATATCTGAGAGACATACAGCTGGTTCCTGGTAGTTTGTGGGTTAAAAAAAAATTTTTTTACATTTATTATGGTGTGTGTGTGTGAGAGAGAGAGAGAGGGAGGGAGGGAGGGAGGGAGGGAGAGAGAGAGAGACAGAGAGAGAGAGAGAGAGAGAGAGAGAGAGAGAGAGAGAGAGAGAGAGAGGGCGGGGAAGTGTGTTTGTCTGAATGCAATATGAATGCATCTTGTGGCATAGTCTTCCTTTTATGGTCTGTCATCACTTACCTAACTAATCTTGTAAGGTGCATCCTGAGGGTTGTTTCAGCTGTTTCCACTTTGACTGTTTGACTCGTTTGTTTATTATTTTGAGACAGTATCTCACTATGTAGCCCATGTCAACTCAGCCACATAGTAATACCATGTCTGCGTATCCCAGGCAGACTGTAATCCTCCTGCCTCACCCTCTCTAGAGCTAGGATTATAGGCATGAGCCACAAGGTCTGGCATGTCCAGTTTTCTCCACTTAAAGACATTCTATGACTAAGTTCTGTGACTATGTGTCCTTCCACACTGCTGGCCTCCTGTCTGTAGAATGAGTGTTTAGACATTTTAATTCCTGATAAATAAACGTGTCCCCAGGAAAGTGAATGCAGTGTGCAGACACAGCTGTGTGCAGGGCACACCTGTACGTGTGGTCTGTACTGATTTCGCCACTTTGGTCACTGAGAAAGGGTTTTGTGTTAGTTTGTCCTGCACAGGCCTTGGTAGAAGCTGGCTTCTCTTTGTCTTCTCTTGAATATTTTTCTCTAGTTGGCGTCTATATCTTTGGTTACTGTTCTGTCTTTTCTTTTGCATGCACACATGTATATGTCGGTCCTCATGTGGAGGCCGGCACTAGGCACTAGATGCCTTGCTCAGTTACTCTCCACCTCTCCTGAGGTTGAAGCTCACTAATGTGGTTACCCTAGCTAGCCAGGGAGGCACAGGGAGCCTCTGCCTCCATCTTCCCTGTGCTGGGACTACAGGCATGTGCTGCCACACCAGCTTGTTATGTGGGACCTGGAGATTTGAGCTCAGCTCTCCTGCATACGTGGCAAACACTTCACTAACTGAGCTGTTCTCTTGCCCCGGTTTTCCTTCTTAAAGACAAATTCACACAAGGTCCCAACTGGCCTTGCACACAAGAAAATCCTCCTGCCTCAGTTTCCCCATTTCCGGGTTTGCAGGCATGTGCCACTGTGTATAGCTTCCCAGTCTCAATCTTGAACTTTTGAACTTGGACTGAGCACACTTGGTATCAGGAGATTGCCCAGAGCCTGTCAGTGGGGGTGGGGGGGAATGTTACAGTTTGGACGTGATGTGAATCCCAGAAGTTCATTTGTTTCGATCCTTTGTCTTTAGCCAGTGGCTCTACTTGGGAGGCTATGGGACCTTTAGGAAGTGGGGCCTTGCTGAAGGAAGGGGCCTGCTGTGGGTGGGCTCTATTGGTTATGACCTGGCCCTGTGCTAGCTGGAACCCTTCTGCTCGCTGGCTGCTTGGCTTTAGGAAGTAATTGAGCCTCCTCTGGCTCCTGAGCCATTCCTGCCACTGTGAGCACTGCCCTGCCTTCTCAGCCACAGCATTGTGAGCTAAAGGAACCCCTGAAACTGAAGAAAGCAGCGCTTCTGCCCGGAAGTGCTATGCCCAGGATTCTGTCACTGACCTGAGCAAAGCAACCCTTCCTCCTCCTGTCTGAATAATTGGGTGGTGGTGGGGGGGAGCATCATCTTGCCGTCAGTCATGCTCATGGCAAGTATTTTTGTTACAGCCTTTGGGTTTATATTCGTGACACGTCATTGTCTTCTTTCACTTGCTCCCGCTTCCCCTTCTCTTTTCGTGAATTCAGATGTACCCTGTCTTACTAAAGTCCTAGTTCCAGGCTCCTGTGATGTGCCTGCGCATTCGTTCACTCGTCTGTTTCACTAGAAATGGAGTTAAGGCCTCATAGCTCACAGTCCTGTTGAGCCTCAGTCTCCTGTATCCTTAAATAAAGTTTTATTGATGCCCAGTCACACCTTTAACTGCAGCACTCATGAGGCTGAGGCAGGCTGATCTCTGAGTTCAAGATCAACCCAGGCTATGCTGTGAGATCCTTTCTGAAGAAAAGAAAGAAAGAAACGGATATGAGGGGAAGTGAGTTTGATTTTGGCAAATTCTTTAGGCATGGTGCTTGAAAGAAGAGGAGGAGACTGAATTCTGATCCAAAAGAACTAGAGGTCTTCACATGGCGCTCTTAGTGAGGTCACAGTAAAGAGCGGGTTTTGTGGGGTGGTAGATAGCCCAGCAGAGCAGAGGGCCCAGGGCAGGGTTCCTTAAGGCCGTTCCTTCCAGTTCTCACAAAGACCTGTAGTGAGCCTGCAGGGAGACGGATGATCAGAGGAAGGGAAAACAAGAGCGGACTCTGTCACAGACAGAGGCGCAGACCCCTCCCCACCAGGAAAGACTTGGACAGAATTGCAGATGTACATGTGGGAGGACTGCCCAGAGGCCTGGCTGGAAAGGTGCAGGAAGTCGGCACCCACTGCCCAGTGAGTCCGGAAATGACAAGGCGCGTTGCTTTAATGCTTACAGGAGCTGCTTTGAGTAATATACTTTCTCTTTTAAAGTTTCTCCCAGGAGTTTTTCATTATTAACAAATAAAGGCTGACTAATTGAAGGTCGAATTTTTTTTCTACAAGTTTCATTTATTCTGGCTATTGTACTGTTTTTCCTTTTATGTGGCTTGTGTGGTTGTATATGTGAGTCGGCATTCCAGATGCAGCAGAGTTTAATATGTAAAACCTAATGTCTGAAATCTTAAGCAGGTAGTAAGCGTTTGACATCTTAACTATTCCTTGGTGCGCATGGATGCACCAGCTCCCAAGTATCGAAAGGGTAAGAAACGCTTGTTAAAATGGTCATTTCTTGCCACTGTGCTAGCAAGGTGCAGATGATCAGGACACACCTCAGAACCCTGATGGAGGCGGGACCCATACATCTGACTCAGTCCCAGGCCTGCTGGTTTGGCTGGTGCTGGAGAGAGCTTGCTTACTGGGAGCCAGAGTTGGTGGGTAGGACAGCTGGCT
>OU015755.1:93247121-93252121 GCA_907169655.1 Acomys percivali | reverse complement strand
AAGTTTTACCTATGAACCCTTCCTGTTTCCTATCCTTCCCTATCTCCACCCAAAAATTCTGCTAGTATCTTAGTTGGAGTTTCAGTATGCTCACTGTTCAATTTAGGTATAAATTGAGATCTTTACCATACTGTAGTAGCTTCAATGGTTTTTCCAGGCTAAAGTCCAGACACCTCCACAGTCCTCTCAAAACCAACATGGTCAGGTCTGTTGCAGTACCACCTACTCCTAGTACCAATTTCTGTCCTACTTTGGCTTTGTATTGCTGTGATAAACACATGACATGACCAGGTGCTGCTTGGGGGGGGGGGGGGGGGGGGGGGGGGGGGAAGGGAGGGCTTATTTTACCTCACAGCTTACAGTCCATCATGAAGGGAAGTTGGAGCAGGATCTTGGAGGCAGAAATAAAGCAGAGACCATGGAGGAACACTACTTACTGCCTGGCTCCCATGGGCTCACCCAGCATGCTGTTTAATTAATCTGGACTACCTGCCTCAGGGGTGGCGTGGTTTATAGTGGGCTGGACTGTCTTACATCAATCATTAATCTAGACAGTGTACAGGACAAGCTGATGAAAACTAATCAATTTGGGGGCGAGGAGTTGTTTTGTTTTTTATTTTTTTTATGAGAGGGTTTTACTATGTAGCCCTGGCTGTTCTGGAACTTGCTCCATAGAGCAGGCTGGCCTCAAACTCAGAAATCCACCACCTGCCTCTGCCTCCTGAGGGCTGGGATTAAGTTTTCCTTTAATGACTTACTTATTTTTATTTTGTGGACATTGGTGTTTTGCCTGGATATATGCCTGTGTTAGGGTATCAGGTCCCCTGGAACTGGAGTTACAGACAGTTTGAGCTGCCATGTGGGTGCTGGGAATTGAACCCAGGTCCTCTGGAATAACAGTCAGTGCTCTTAAACCACTGAACCATCTCTCTAGCCCTTAACCAGATTCTGTTAATGTAGGTAAATACATTTAGCTAGCTGCTTCTGTTTTCTGATCATATAATTATTAGTTTAGGATTTATTTGTTTTAATTTCAATTTCATGTTGATTGAACTGATAATTGAGTATAAAATGCTGTACTTGATGCTAGAAAAAGGTAAAAATAAATTTCTCTCCGAGAGAGAGAGAGAGAGACAGAGACAGAGAGACAGAGAGGAGAGAAAATAATATGAACTGGGAGTGGGCTCAGCTGCCTGTAGGGTATTCTGAAGAGCAGCACTTCACCCCTTGTGTCAGGGTCTAGCACTGGTGTTTCATGATACTGTCGCGATGCCACTGGTGAATGCTGTGTGACCCTAAGACCACAAGGTGTCTTCCACACCCTCCTTGTCCTCTAACAGAATGGGAAAAGACAGAAGTTCAGGAACTACCTCACAAGAAAGGGAAGGAAAGCTCCTGATAGGAGCCTCCTCCGTCTCTCTGGCCAAGTTTGTGTAGCATGCATGTAGCCAGCTCCAGAGGAGGCTGTAAAGTGCAGCAGATTCCCGTAGTCATCCTTGTAAAAGCCCAATCATCGGATTCCTGCCTAATAAACCCCAGTGCTTCACTAACTTCATATGCCTTTGTGATCCTTGGGGTCTTGTTTTTGTGCAAGTTTCTGGGCATATCCTCTCAAAATTCCTTCACTCTTGGCCTGAGTTGCATCCTAGGAATCTGAATTTCAACTGATGACCTGATACGGGCGGTTCCCATGGCATACTTGGAGAGGAGAGTGCTGAGCTCCCTCTTAACTCTCAGAAACCTGTCTTGCTCCTCCTTCCACACAGCATGTGGACGCAGTTCATGTCCAATGGAGAACCCACACACTGCCATCTTCCCGTCTCTCTGCCTGTTTACCCAGCCCCCTCCTATTACCGAGTTCCTATTAGATTCTGCAACCCCAAAACAGATCTCTTCTAGGAGGACGCTGTCTGAAGCTCCTGAGGGCACCAATGGATTGCTTTTCAGTCTGCATGTCAGACTAGGCTGCTGCTTAATTATTCTTTGGTAGAAATATCAAGGGCTTAGTTTTCTGTTCAGAGCAAAACATGGTATCATCCCATATATTCAGATTAAGGGGTGCAGTAAGATGGCTTAGTAGATAAAAGCTGGTGTTTGTTTGTTTGTTTGTTTTTTGTTTTTGCAAGTTTGGCCATGCTCCCGTGAGTACATAGACAACACAAATTGGACTTGTTTATTTTAATTTTTCTTTTCTTTTCTTTTTTTCTTTTTTTTTTTTTTTTACTGTTTTTGGTGGGGCCACAAGGGTAGAGGGTGAACATGGAAGGACTGGAAAATGAATGTGATTGTGGTGCATGATGTGAAAGTCCCAGAGAACCATTAAAAATGTTATGCTGAAAAAGCAAGTATTTCTTATATAATAGACTAGCATGAGTATAAAAAAATAAACAACAAAAAAGTTTAGCTGTAGGTGGTCACACTGAACCGTTTTGGTAAGAAACTAAGAGAAGCTTCACTGTGTCAGTGGGAGCTGGGTAACAGTTCCCTCTTGCCAAACTCTTTTTAGGGATGATGACTCCGTGTCTCAGAAGCTTAACCTTTGTGCCTGAGCTTTGCTTTTGGAGGGTCCGATTTATGGACAGGTTGTAAATATCTAACCATTATATCTTAAAGGAAAAGAGCAACATTGTAAAGTTATTGAGTGTAGAAAACATATTGAAAAGAAATAGATCTTTATTGGAAAATAAAAGCCTAAAAATAGGGTAACAAAGCAGAAAAGGTCTCAGTTTCAAGGAAAAACAGTAATTGAAAGAATTATCTGGGGGCCTCACTTGGTGGCATAAGCATAGTGTGTAAACAGCTCTTATTTATATTTTCACGAGGGCTGAGGGACACTTGATTACCCTTTGCTGAATGCAAACTCTAAATGCAAACCAAATGCTTTTTGGTGAATTGCCTTGGTAACCATACTGAAACATTTCATTCTGGCAGCAGTACACTTGAAGGTAAGAGGGTTAATTTGGTCCTACTTCTTTCAGACCAGACTTTGTCATTAAGAATATAGGAGAGGGAAAGGGGGGGGGAGGGAGGAAGGAGGGGGGAGAGCTAGTAAATTCTGCAGCTGTTACTTTAAATCTCTATGAAATATTCCATCTTTCACCCAGAGTGATTGTAGTCAGTTCCTCCTGGTTGATATCCTGCCTCCCACCAGTTGACTTTTCATCAAGAAGTAAGAATATGCATAAGAATAGTTACCCTTTTATATGGGTGATGATGAGAAGTCTGTACAGGGAAGTTCTCAGAAGGCTGCCAGCCTGGAAAGCCTAAAAACTTCACTTAAATTAGAAATTGAGCCAACTGAAGTGTAGGGTGTTAGTAGACTGGCTATCTCAAGAACAGCTATTTAGTAACAGATACACTGGTGCAAGCCAGAGACTGTGTCCTGCCTGTGAGCTAAGCTGTATCACACTGAACTTTGAAATTTACTAACTCAAAATTACACCATCGCCCAGGAACACACATACAAATTCATTAGCTGCCTCTTCTCAGCCTCTCCATAAAAAGCCTTAATGAGAACACAGCACAGGTTTGTGGAGTGTGGCTTATGATGAGAGTCTGCCATCAGTGACAGTAAGGTTTATTAAAACTTAGGGCAAGATGAAGTCTATAGAAATTTCAAACTGTCACTTAGCTAGTGGCTTTAATCTTCCTACCAGATACTGTATCAGGATTGTCAGTCATCTGGCTTGGTTCATCACCATTTGCTTTTCACTTAATTCCTTTGGGAGTAAATATTAAGAAATAAAAGGGCATTAAGAGGCAGAGCTTATGGGAACTCAGAGTGCAGATAACCAGGATGGGCGTGGGCTTTCTGGTCCAGTCTTCCATCTGAGGAAGGAAAGGACATATACTGATTATGCGTGTGTTCAGCGGCCAGCGATTCTTAGACTCAACATCTTGATGAAACTCACTTTCTAAGGAAGCCTCTTACAGATCAGGAAAGGGAAAACCTTCCCAGGGATTAATTGCTGTTCTAGAAACTATACTATGAGACTGAAATTAAGGACGCTGGCTAAATCTGCCGTACAAGAATATATTTATAATTATTATATATAAAAGTCACAGAAGAAATGGTTATTTCTAATTGAAATTCATGCACTCCTATACTGATAGATTCACTCTAAAATGTGCAAAATGTCAGTTGTAAAAAATGAATTGGGGTTATGCTTAATTAGCATGTGAGGCACTGGGTTCTGTTCCCAAGACAGACAGACAGACAGACAGACAGACACACACACACACACACACACACACACACACACACACACAGACACACAATGAATCAAATATACTCAGTTGACAGTGACAGATAAAATTGATTTGTTCACAGCTAACAGTGTGAGCCCTGGGCTCCTTACACGCCCTGCCAGTATTGGGCTTCCTCCTTGTGATCCTTTAAAGCTCCCCTCACACTTTTGAAACTTTTTTGTGACTGCTGCACAGGGGATGGTCTTAAGGCTTGATTTACCTGCCTGCCTGCTTGTGATTTTGTAATCTGCTAGGCAAGTATGTGGGTGTCTTCCCTTCACTTAGTGGGATTTTCATCTGTGTGAAAATGAGTCTTTGGAGCACTTACTGGAGAATTTTCCATAAAACAGACAACTAAATACTGTACCATATGATTCCTGCCGAGACCCTACTTGATTGCATGCTCCCTGTTTATAAAACCAGCCGCTAGTGCTTGCTGTCTAGAGCAGGCTTCTCCAACTTCAATAATTACTTCATTGCATGAAAAGTGTCACTGTACAGGAATATAGTTATAATTATATGTAAATGTCACAGAAGAAATGGTTATTTCTAATTGAAATTCATGTACTCCTATACTGATAGATTCACTCTAAAATGTGCAAAGTGCCAGTTGTAAAAGAAAGAATTGGGGTTATGCTTAATTAGCATGTGAGGCACTGGGTTCTGTTCCCAGGAGAGAGAGACACACAGAGAGACAGACAGCACACACACACACACACACACACACACACACACACACACACACACACACA
>OU015755.1:93223673-93244597 GCA_907169655.1 Acomys percivali | reverse complement strand
TGTGTGTGTGTGTGTGTGTGTGTGTGTGTGTGTGTGTGTGTGTGTGTTGCTGGCCTTGAACAGATCTGTCTCTCAAGTGCTGGGTGCCACCTCCTGTCTTAAATTTTCTTATAGTTGTATGCTCTTTTCAACTTTAAATAAGGCAGGGTCTTAGGACATTTCATTGATTATAGCACTTTTGAACTACTGTGATGGTAACTGACTTCTGTTTTTGTTTTGTTTTGAGACAGGCTAGTTATCAACCAACTCCTGATCCTCCTGCCCTAGCCTCCCAAATGCTGGATTCCAGCCTTGTGCCACCAACACAATATAAAAAGTTAAGCATTACATTTACAAATTTCTAAATTTGTTCTTTATTTTGGTGTTTCTAGAGTTTACTAATTGTATGTTGATAATATTCTAATGTATTTTCATATAACTGTTTTTTTTTTTCCTGAGTAGTTTTTGTTTTTTGAGACAGGATTTCTCTCTGTGTAGCCCTAACTGTCCTGGAACTCATTCTGTAGACCAGGCTGGCCTCAAATTGGGGATCTGCCTGCCTCTTCTGGGATTAAAGGAATACACAACTACCTCCCAACAAGTAGTTTATTTTTGGTTTAAGATTTAGGGCCTTAAAATAGAGTCACCAATTATTTTGACTGACTTAGGCTATGGATGAAAGCAATCTACTTAGTTTGATTGTAAAAGAAGGAACCCCTGGTCAGTCTTTCTTCTAGCAAACACTCCCAGTGACGCCTTCAACATTTCATCCTCCCTGGGGGAAATCTCATGTGACTGAGAACTGGCTGGGTTTTCAGGGCTGTCTTGGTCCTTAATGCCCCTTTGATTGTTCCTTATGCGAGGAGCCACCCAACCTACCAAGAGATCCATCAGTTTGCACAAAGTAAGGTGACTAACAAATGCCTGCCTTGAGTGGAGGTTTGCCATGTATGGTGTGGAAACTGAAGAAGCGATCCTATAGGGGTTACTGCTGGCATAGCCTATGGGAGCCTTGTTCTCTGCTCTGAAGTGTCAGCCTTCTTGATGGCCCCTGAAAGTGCTCAGTAGACCAGAGGCCGACTTCTCCCTGTTAGCGCACGGCTGAGCTGTCCTGTCCCCACAGCTACTGCTTCCAAAGTCCAGAGTCACCATGGGGTTCCCTTTGGATCATAAGTCATTACCAAGCCGGAGCTAAAGCCTTCCACTGGTGTTTCCTTTCAACTAAGAGCTCTTCAAGAGCTGAGCCTGCTGCCCTGTCCCAGGTGCTGCCCTGTCCCAGGTACTGCCCTGTTCCAGCGGCTGCTGCCATCTTGGGTGCACCTGTTGTGACTTGCAGTGCTGTGTATGTCCCCAAAGCTGAGGGGACTGTAGTATGCCTCTGATGTCTGACCACCTTCCTTTGTTCCTTCATCTCCTGACCTGCCTGTCCTCTTGTAGCCCTCATGTAGTCCTGCACCCTCACCCCTGTCTTTGCTCCTTTGCCACCTAGTCCTTTGCCTGTCTCCTTTGCTCTGGAGGAAACTCCCCTGGGAGCATCAGGTGCTCGCTGCATTTGCACCCACTATGTCAAAGGAAGGGCCTCTTGCTTGAGAAGCATGCTGTTAGAGACTCTTGTTCAGAGGATGCTCCAGTTTGAGTTTCCAGTGTCCTTCAAAAGCCGTGCATTCCCAGGCTGCCCCTTCCACACCCCAGAAATGGGAGGTAGTGGGACATTAAGAGGCAGGATCTAAGGGGAGGTGTTTGTGGCTTTGCGTTTATGACCTTGAAGGAACTTGTGGGAGCTCAGCTCCTTCATCTCTCCCTTGTATTCTGGCCATGAGTTGTAGTCTTAAGCCCCAGAGCAGTGGGGGGACTGGTCAGGGACTAAAACTCTCTAAACTTGTGGGTGGAAATAACCCTTTTTTCTCCTTACGTTGATTATCTCAGGTACTTGTTCTAGCCCTGGAAAGCTGGCTGGCCTGGACGGTGCTCTCCGCACACACCCTTGTTTCCCCTCTCCAGCTGATATGGACCACAGCCAAAGGAAATTAGAAAGTCTAGAAACTAGGCTGAGGAGATGGCTCAGTCAGCAAGACGCTTACTGCACAAGCACAGGAGGACCTGAGTTTGGATCCCCAGTACCCGTGTAAAAGCTGTTGTGAAGGTGATGCCTGTGGTCCTGGCCTTGGGCAGGAAGAGACAAAAATATCCCCGTGGCTTGCTGGCCAGCTCAATTGTGAGCCTCAAAGTGAGGAGGCCTAGCTTAAGAAAAGGGGGGCGGGGGGAAAGAGGTGGAGAGAACGTTGGTAAGTGAAGAGATGCTTAATGCCAACCCGTGGCCTACATACACATGCACGTGTACCTGCACACAGGCAGGCACACGCACACACACAAGCGCGTGCACACACCCACATGCACAGGGAAACTCTATCAGACCCAGGTATTAGGGAATGCCTTGTCCTATGGTAAAACTGTGAAGGACTTCTGTAAGCCGCTGATGAGACTAGACTGAAGGACGTGCTGTAGGAGGCACTGTCAACCTTTCCAGCGTGTGCCTGTTGGTGTCCGTAGTTCCGCCCTGTTCTCTTCATGCAGCATGTCCTGTGACTTTCCCGAATGCACCTCATCTTCATGAGTCTCATCTCCAAGGCTTTGCATCTTCCGTGCTTTCCCACAGGTTGTGATGATCTGCTGTTTTTCCACACACGCCTTCCCAGGGCACAGGCTTCTTGTGCTTTCTGTCCTTTCTGCCTTGTGCGCCTGGGTAGGCATTGACCTTTTTCCAAACCTACTTCATTTGGGGTTCTTTAATTCTTACACTTCCCTTCCATCACCTCCCCACCTCGGTCTCTATTCCTGCCATGATGCTAACCCTTGATATAGAGCAGAGAACCATAGATGGGACTCCAGCCTCTGTGGAGCGTACGCTTCTGTGAGGAGCCAGTGTGGAGAGTCTGAGCGTGGTTGCCTGTACAGTTCCAACCACTTACGTTAGCAGTGAGACTGAGGCTATGATCTGTTCCCAGTTACTCCAGAGAGAAGCGCAGTGGGATCCGGTGAGGGAGGAAGCATCTGTGGTGACTCTAGGTCAGGTGTTAGAGTCTCTGGGTTACAGTAGACTACAACGGTCATTGTGGCCTTTCCTGTGCACTCACCAAAGACAGGCGGAAGAGCAGTAGCCTGTACCCTGAGAAAACAGCAGCATCTTCCTCCCAGGTGTGTTGACCGAAACTAGCTCCTATCCTAGGAGAGCAGTTCATTCAGCAAGTGGAGGGGACCACCAGAATCTAGAAAGGAAGAAAGGAAGGAAGGAAGGAAGGAAGGAAGAAAGAAAGAAAGAAAGAAAGAAAGAAAGAAAGAAAGAAAGAAAGAAAGGGAAAAAGCTTGGCACTGTGGACATTTAGAATCCAAGTGCTGGGGAGACAGGGACAGGAGGACCCTGGGGCTCATGGACCAGCAACTTAGCCTAATTTTCAAATCTTGGGCTATAGTGAGACACTGTCTCTAGAAAGGTGTCAGCACTACAACAGCAGCATATGATGTTGTCTTCTGGCCTTCAGTGCATGTGTCCACCTGCACATACAGACACACAGACAGTGTCTTCGGACATTTCCTTTATTCCCCAGAGTGCAAAGCCATTTGGAGTTGAAAACCACTGTCTTGGAAGGGGGCAGTTGTCCTGGTTTGGAACCCACTGGCCGTGTAGAGCACATTGCGTTCTCATCTCCCTGGGGATCGATCGCGCACCCCATCTCTCCTTTCCTCCATCCCTCCCAGTGATTAGTACGTGTCTGGCTAGAAGCTTTCCGATTCTCTTACCTGTGTGGGAGGGTGCTCACCTCCATACTTCTCATAGGCTCTTCTTGGCCTTATCAGCTTCTCTAAAGCCAAGGAAGGAAGCCCCAGGGCCTCCCAAGGAGCAGCAGCCTCGGTGCTACCGTGCATGGTTTGGTTTTTGCACCCTGCTGACAGCAATGATACCATCTTCCTTTATTCCATTCTGGCCCCAGGAACGTCCTCTGTTGCAGGCCAGGCCTCTATACTACTGTCTAGAGTTTGCTGCCATTACTACTTACTAGAGTTCAAGCAGTGTTTGCCACTGTGAGGTGTCATGACTAACATGTGTCCTGTATATCTCTGTGTAGTCAGAACACTGAGCATAGCTTTATCTTTTATAGTTGCCAGCACTGGTACAGTGCTGTTCACAAATTGATAGCCCATATTTGTTGAATGAATAAGTGAATAATGAACCTGGAAGACCTATTTTATTCTCCTATCTTTGACTCTAAGGGAGTTTAAAAGAAAATATTTTTCTTTTAATCTGTGCACACGTTTTAAATGAAAAAAATGCAGATTTTAATAATTATTACATTGCGTGTGTGTGCATGTGCATGCGTGTGTGCATGTGCGTGTGTGTGCATGTGTTGTGCGTGCATGTGTGCGTGCATGTGTGTGTGTGTGTGCGCGCGCGTGTGCGCTGATACATGCATGACTGTCAGAGGACAACTTACAGAATTGTTGGTTCTCACCTACCCTGCAGGTCCTAAGATTTGAATTCAGATCCTCAGCCTTGGTGGCAGGAGCTTTTCCCCCTGCAGAGCCACCTTGCTGACCCAGAATGCAGACTCTTGGCATTCGTGCTGGGATCATCATCTGGTATATGTGGGAGATGGCTCCTGCACCCCACACCCTACCCTAGAAGTCCAGCCACTGACAGGATTTCTGTTTCTGTTGCAGCTCTCGTGGTGAGCACCACGTCGGCGGGCTTTGCGCTGGCTCCAGGCCCTTTCGACTGGCCCTGCTTCCTGCTTGCTTCCCTTGGGACGGGCCTCGCCTCCTGTGCGGCCAACTCCATCAACCAGGTCAGTTCCGCTCTGAGCCACGTGATGCTGGTGTCACTTGCTGGCTGCTGGTGCCTTCGTGTTTGACGAACTCCCCAAGTCCTGGGCCCTGCTGGAGAAGCATCCTGAACCCACAGAGGCAGTCTGTGGAGGTCTTGGTTTGGTTTGTTGTTGTTGTTGTTGTTTAAGCAAATGACTTTCAGAGTACAACAGCATGCATACTTCAGATGGCCAGGATTCCTTGGTTTAAAAGTATTAAAAACTGCCAGAGCTTTGTGTTCTCTTTATTTCAGAAATAGTTCCTTGAAATCATCATTGTTATATGCTGTTGAGATATAGTTTTATTTCCTTTTATTTTATTTTTCTTTATTTTTTATCAAGGGGGAATTAAACACGCTGTACCGTATCCTCCTCCTACAGCCTCCCAAGTCCTGGTATTGTAGCAATATTCCACAATGTACAACTTCTGTATTTTAAGCCACCACTGTATAAAACACAATATTCTGCTAGGTAGTGGTGGTGCATGCCTGTAATCCCAGCACTCAGGAGGCAGAGGCAGGCAGATCTCTCTAAATTTGAGGCTAGCCTGGTCTACATACTGAGTTCCAGTATAGCCAAGGCTACACAGAGAAATCCTGTCTCAAAACAAAACAAAACATCCCATGATATTTTAAATATTTGATTTTTGTTAGTTTATGTGTAGGTGTGTATGTCTCTGCATGTGGCTATATGCATGTGAGTACAGATATCGAGGAAGGCAGAGGTATCCCATCTCTTAAGCTAGAGTTACAGGTGATTGTAATCTGCCTAACCTGGGTACCTAAGCTGAATTCAGGTCTTGGAAGAGTAGCACATGCTCTTAACTTTTGAGCCATCTCTCCAGCTCTAGGATGCTTTAAAGGAACATATCCAGCTTAAAACAACCACCACCACCACCACAACAACAACAACAAGAAAAACCCAGTAGTTCAGCACTACTGTTTACTTGGTATGAACAGCCAGATTATATCATAACATTAATAGCTAAGCATTATTTTTAGTGGATTGTTTTTCTTCTTGCTAATTTAACCTTCCAGATGGTTCTCTGAAATAGTTTTTTCCTTTGCCTGGCTGCTGTGGTGTATCCTGATGTTGTGGGTTTTTTTTTTTTTTTTTTTTTTAAATAAGATACTATAGTGAAAAAGTCTTGGCTAAAACTTAAGGAAAATTGTCTCATCACCAGAACACCCAGGAGCAGTTGGCACAGTTTAGAAAGAGGAATGCCAGTTAGCATCAGGGACCAGCATGAATGTTCATAGGATGCCGCATCAAAGAAGTTAGTCTGTAAAATATGGGGTGTAATTTGATTATGCTGAAAATCATGTACCTCCGTAAGGTATCGACCACTGTTCAGAAGATGTTATTTGTTTCAAATTGGGTTTCATGTTGTTGTTGTTGCTTTTGAAACAGAATCTGTTAGTCTGTATAGTCCTGCTAGCCTGGAACTCACTCTGTAGACCAGGCTGACCTCACCGAGATCTGCTTGCCTCTGCTTCCCGTGTGCGTGGACTAAAGGCATGTGACACTACACACACTGGCCTGTTGTTATTTTTAATGTCAACGCATTAGGGAAGATGGAGTAGTTCTCAAAAAAATGAACAACAAGAATGCAGTCTATAGTGAGGCTGAGTCACTTCAGCCATTTGTGACACTTTCCATAAGTGGTTCCACCTGGAGTGTGTTTCTCCATTTGCAATCGTTGCCTGTGGTATTAGCAACTCTAAGTCAGCAGGATAAGCCAGGCTCCCTGTCAGCTTCTAGCCTTCCTTCTGTAAAGTAGGAGCCACACATAGCATTAAGACTAACTACTTTCTACTGTTTAAACTGTATAAATTCAAAGAAAATGTTTAATATAAATGCGTGAGAATTGAGGAAAATCAACTAAAAAGTATCACATGATTTTTAAGCTTCAGAATATTAGCAAATATAAAACTTGGGAGCTAGTGAGAGTCAGGCTCATTGGGTAACGGCGCTGGCTGCCAGTCCTGACAGTGCCATGTCCATTCCCAAGACACACATGGTGGAAGAAAGAACTCACTTCTGCATGTTGTTATGACCTCTACATAGTCACTGAAGGGTGCACACACACACACACACACACACACACACACACACACACACACACACACACAAACAAAATGTAACTTTAAAGATATTACTTTGACTGTGAGCTACTTTCTGACCAACAGTTTCTACCCCTTACCCTCCAAAAAAGTTAGTTCAAGGATTTTTTTTCTTTTCTTTTTAATTTATTTTTTTATTTTTATGAATACAATTCTCTTAAGAGTGGGAGAGATAATCCAGTTGGTGCAGTGCTTCCAAGAGGACTGGCGTTTGAGCCCCTGGAACATGTGAAAAAAGCCCAGTATGGTGGCAGGCTTATAATCCCAGTGCTAGGGACAGGGAAACAGACAGGTCCCTGGAACTCCATGGCTGGCTAGGCATTCCCTGTGGCAGAGCAAAGAGTACCTGCGGCAAACCTCTTACTGCCATGTATGTGCATGCCCACACAGGTACGTGCACAGAGAAAGGTGCCCACACAGGTGCACACACAGATGAACATGTGCACACACAAGAAAAACCTAACTCTTTTAGCAATTGAGGAGAATGGCATTCATTTAGGCAGAAACTGACAGGAGCAGAGCCCTGGCTGCAGTGTTAGAAACGTTCAAGAATGGTGTGCGTTGGCTGCTCAGCTCCCAGCTCTGTACCTGTGTATTTGCTACACTGGGTGGATTAGGTTCTGGAAGATTTTTAAAACATGGAGGAAAGCCACAGAATCCAAGATGGGATTCTTTTACTACCAAGCAATTGCAGTGTCTACCCCTGTGGTGAATTTTCCTTCTCCGTTTGTTTTCCAGTCCCACATCCCCCTCACATCATAACCCTCATTCCTGGGACATTTTGTCACATCCGTCCCCATGTGTCACTGGCCCCTGCCACCCTGTGCGTGAGTGGGGCTTGCTTGGTGAGCACATGCTAACAGGCGGCTTCTTGTGTCTGTCGTAAGCTTTCTTCCAGTTGTCTGCAATCTACTTGCGTTTGGAGCGTTGTAGTGCTTTAAAAACTTCATGGTGATTCTCAGCATAGTACTTGGTCCTGTTATTAGGGTTTTGCCTGCTTCCCACGCTGTAATTTTTTTTTTCAGTAATGGAGTACTGGTGTCTTGTTTGCAGTCTCATAACTTAAGAAGAAAGGAGTACAGGGCCATGTTACCAATAGTCTTAAATAGTACGAACAGAACAAAGAGCAAGCACAGTAGGCACTAAACTAAGACTTATTTATTTTTATTTTATGTGTACGAACATTTTGTCTGCATGTATGTCTGCACCTCATGCATGTCTGGGTCTTATGGATGTCAGAAGAGGGCATCTGACTTCCTGAAACTGGAGGAGTTACAGATGGTTGTGAGCTACCTGGTAGGTGCTGGGAGCCAAAGCTGGGTCCTCGGCAGCTAGTGCTCTTGACCGCTGATCCATCTCTCCAGGCCCTGAACTGGGTTTTTAAATAACAGTGAGGTAAAGATACAATTTTTTTGGAATGTTAGTGTTCACATTAAAGAATGTGTTAGCTAGTCATAGGGATCTCTCAGAGGGGAGAAAAATCCTGTCCATATTTATAAAAAAGATTCAAATAACATCTTACATCTATTTTAATTTTTCTGTATTTTATTCAGGCTGTTATTCATTTAGTCCTGTTTCTTCTTTGTATCCAGCTTCTGTGATCTCTGTGTGAAAGAAAAAAGTGAAGCCTTGAAAAACAGTTCTCCCATTTGTTTTAAGGAGAGAAAATGTGATTCAGTTTCTGAGTGACAAGGAAGTTAGCAGTACGTAGGAGATGAGTATAAGAAACCATGGACACTGACATGTAAAAGCAAAGCACTAGAATGTTCTGTAATGTGTATACACATGCCATTCAAAACCCGAGTGTGGCTTTAAAGTGGGCATGGCTTCAAAGGATGAAAGCAGTCCGTAAGTGTTTTCAATTTAACAACTGAAAGATAGAGCACTGTGAAGGAAGGCCTTTGACTGATCAGATCTCGAGAAATGACAAACATAGCCCAGTAAATTCAAGTAGAATGAACTAAGAATTTAAAAAAGAAAAATTGTCAGAAAATTTAGAATGAAATATTTAATGTAATAAGCTATAATTGGGTTTATTTTACTCATTTTATGTCTCCTCTGGGGTTCTCTGTTCTGTATGTTAGTTAGCCACAATCAACTACTTTAAAGGTGTTAACTGGAAAATTCCGTAAATAAACAATTCATATATTTTAAATAACTTATCACGTTTTATTTATTTTGTTTTGTTTTGTTTTATTGCTGCTGATGCCCCTCTTTTGCTTCACCTGGTTTGCTAATGTAAGCTTTATCACAAATATGTATGCCTGGGGATAAATACCATATATCCAGGGTTCTGTTGAATTCCTAAGCCTTTGGTAAGAATCTTGGAGTATATTCCCTGCTTTTTAGAAGGGCTGTATCAATAAATGTGTATGTCAGTGAGTTTATTTCTACATGCAATTTACTGCTGATGACACACGGTATTCTGCTTTATGACTCGGCTTCTACAGCCCGTCAGTCCTGTTTGCTACTTGAGTCACTGCCCGTGGCCCCTGTTGTCTTTAAAGGACAGGTTCCTAGAAACAGAACGGCTGTTAGGGAAGACGCCAGCCAAAGATCTGTTACGATGTTCATTTTGGATTCACAATCTTAAAATAATCTCCTGGATTCACGGAGTGGTGGACAGCCCTTTGGGGCAGGGGGCATAACTTCCCATTCTATTTGTGAAACATTTTGTTTTGCTGGGGGTTTTTTTTGTTTGTTTGTTTGTTTTTTGTTTTTTAAGACAAGTTAATTTTTTTTCTCATGAAATGTTTTATTAAGAATCAGGGACAAAATATAAACAAAAATAACTTTTTAATATAATGCATATGGTCCGTATGTGTTTTTTTTTTTATGTGAACAAAAACCTTTCTAAAAATATACCATGAACACAGTACATGGTGGAGAGTGACTGCTGCATGGGGGTATGCTTTGATCTGTTTATAATCAATTTCTCTTTATATAGTCTTTTAGACACTTAAAATTAATTGGTTTTGCTCAGTTGCTGAACCAAAGTGTTCCGTACGCACCTTGTCTCTCTGTGCACTGCTGGCTGTTAAAGAACTTCATGTTGATGTGTTCCTATGTGGATCAGGCTGTCCTCCAAGCCACAGAGACCATCCCTCCTGTAGCCCCTAGAATGCACGAATCAAAGGCATGTGCCACCATCCCCCTAATGAGCTAAATACTTGCATCTAATCTTACACACTTCCTCACTTGTGTTGTTAGCCTGCTGAAAGTGATTTGTTGTGTTCAAGATTTGTTTTCTTTTAAATAAAAGGTTAAAGTAAAATATTCCTATTTTACAGTAGAGTAGACATCTTCCTGGAAGTCGTTGGTTTGAATGAACTTATCTTAGTTGGCAGTGCCTGAGCTGCTCACGGCAACACCAGAGGACAGGCGCTGTCCAGTGGCTTTCTAATTTGGTTGTTTTGTGGACACAGCAGCCAGGCTGATGTTTTTCTTGCTTCTGAGCCTTTGGGTTTTTTGTCAGTTGTTTGCTGCCAGCTTCCACCTTTGAGAATTCTTTTGTGTGGCGGTTAAATTAATTCTTCATCATAGAAAGTATGAAAATTGTATACATTGTTTTGCTTTAAATTGTCCCACTCTGCAGCCAGATGTGTATGTGTCCTCTGTCATCCTACTACAAGGTACTCCAGTCTCTGCTCTCCAGCCCAGGTTGGACCCCTCTTGGATGTTTGTTGTAGAGCTTTTTGGAGGGAGGTTCTCCTGCACACTGTAGGATGTTTTCCAGCATCTTTTACCAACCACCAGGATGTGACTATATCCAGGTTCCTTCACACATTGCCAGGTATCTCTGGGAGACCAAGTGACCACTGCTAAGAACCATTACTTCAATAATTTCTACTTTTGACTCCATTCCAATGTCTTCATCCAGGATCCTGGTTATAGCCTCAGCGTTCCTGCTTCATATTTCATCTTCTTTGACTGTTCATTAATAGCTGAGGGTCCTGTGTCCAGATTTATACTCAGGATCTTGGTATGTTATCAACAAGAATTCACTGTTGATTCTCAAATGTACCAATTTTCACAAAAAGTTATGTTTTTACTATTCATAGCCCACTTAGGCCTTCACTTGTTCACAGCACAATGCAATAGAAATACCACTCTCCTGCCCTTTCTATTCACTGATGTGCCCACTTGACTGCAGCCTAGGTCACCTTGCTTGCCTCAGCTTTGTCTTCAAAGCTTTGTAACTGTGACCTTAGTTACAGTGTATACACACACACACACACACACACACACACACACACACTCCTCTAAAAGACCATTTTACATTTGTGGCTACTTTGCTATCAGTGAATTGTTGTGGAGTTTTGATTGTGTATTGTGTTGTATCTCTGTCTTTTGATTATTGACTATTGATTCCCAAGGCTGTCCAGGTGGTCAACCTTGTAGAGTCAACCATGTTGAGCCCTAAGCTGCCACCTTACAACCTCAGCCTGCTGCTCATAGTTCACCCCGCTGGAGAATCTGAGTGTTCTTTGTGCATCCGTGTGATAGTACGTGCAGCACATCGCTTTCTAACTGTACTTTGGTGTTGGCTATTAATTTGCGTTCTCTTCTTCAGAATGCTGGTAGTTTCCTTGAAATGAATGGTTGTGACGTAGGTATTTCACCCATCTATCGCCTCTGCTGATAGAACAGGAAGAGGCCAGTAGTGTACCATTTTGAAGGCACTTAATAGGGAGACGAATGGGAAAAGAAGTGTAGTAGTAATTACAGACAGTGACCCTTGCTTAGCACTTGCTGTGTGTCAAATAATGCTCTGGCATATACACATTAGACCGTATTTGAGTCTATGTTCACAGGATTTCAAAAAATGGCTCTTTTGAAAGATCAAATGAATGATGAAAATTCATAACTTGGACTTGTCTTTTAAAAGAACCATTGATGTCCTTAGAGACTTTATTTTAGAGAAAAATTACAAGAAAGACATAAAACATAAATAGTCTCAGATCTGAGTGTAGGTTGTAATTAGAAAGGTAAGTGTGATAGGAGTGTTATCTTTGGGATCTAGTGTACCTATGGATGTTGAACATTTTTTATGAGGGAAATGAAAGAGATCAAGAGGTGTAAATAAAATAGGGTCAAGAAGAAACGTGTTTTTTGTTTGCTACTAACAATACTTGAGAGACTTTCATGGCTGAAATGAGGTAAAAGGAAAGGCTTTGGATAAAGAGCTCTGAATTATAGGGTAGTTAAAGTAAAAGAAAGTTCGTACCCTTTTAAACTCTGGAGGGAGAACCAAGTGAAGGGTTTTTTTTTTCCTGGTGAATATGAGATTAATATCTAATGCCTCTTTGCATTTCCCCTTTCTCTGATGTTTCTTCTGTTTTGACTGTACAGTCTGCCCAGAGCAGCAGCCGTAGACTTTCATGTTGGACAAAAGCAGCCATAACGCTTTGTGTTGTTATACTCTAGAAGACTTCTGTTACTGAATACCGTGATAGGATTTGTTTAACAGCATATGTGCACAACAAATCAATGAGAAGTATATTGACTTTGAACTTGCTCAGCTCATGGCTCATTCAGATAAGCCACTGCACCAGGTTTACAGAGACAATCTCTGAATACAGTCGGAGAGTCTCCAACTACATGTAGTCTATATATAAGGAAAATGATGAGCAGTGCTGAACAATGTCAAGAAGAAAGTGTGTTTTAAATGCAGTCTGTTGTCCTGGATTTATATAGCCCTAAATAGCCCCTGAACTATAGTTGATTCTCCTGTCCAGAATGATCGATCTAAGTGGAATAAGTTTGGCACTGGCATTCATTGCCAAAATCTTCCTAGGTGAAGTCCTGCCGGAAGACGCGTAGATGATGATTGGAACATTATGTTCATAAACAGGTTTTTTAAGTCATTTCAGCCACATCAACTGGCCATTTTATTTGCTTCTTGTAGTGAGTCTGTGAGGTGGCTTTGTTTCTGTGTTTTAGAAAAATCAAATGGCGCTTGGTGATGTCATTGGTCACACATTTGAAAATGGCCAAACCAGGACTAGAACATGTAGATGTCCCCCCACCCTCCCCAACACACACACACACACACACAGCTTCATCTTCTTAGCTGAAGTGTCTGTCAAGTTAGTCACCTGCAGAGAATCCAGCTGTTGTCATTAGCAAACCTTGCTGCCCTCAGGATAGCTTATATCACTGCTGCTGAGGGCAGGAGGTGGAGTTACCCAGAAGGCACAGTCATGTGATATCTTGGGTGATAAGAAAGATTTAGAACACTGAATGCCCAAGCCAGACCAGTGTGCTGTCAGTGTCAGCTGTTACTGCTTTTATTAAAAGAAAGGCTTGCTCAGGTTTTGGCCGCGGCTGCCATACTTTCAGAGTCGGCTGCCTGTCTTCCAGTTGTCCCCACTTAGGGTCTTACTGAAAGACACAGTGTCCTTTTCCTTAGTTTATCCGGGGACTTCGGTCCTCCCTTATCTGAAATACTTAGGACTATAGAAGTACTTTGAACTTCAGATCATTTTCGACTTCATTATGTTTGTGTATATATATATGTGTATATATATATATATGTTATATATATAGTATATAATAAGATATCTTGAGGAGGAGTACAAATCAAACTAGAAATTTATTATTGTTTTATATGCATCTTATATATTAGTGTGAAGGTAATCGTAGACAATTTTATCTAAAATTTTACATTTTGATTCTTTCAGGTAGGTATGGAATCTTCATTGTTGGCATTCAAAAAGTTTTAGCATTTGGATTTTTGCATTAGGAATCCCAACTGTGCTTGTAAACTAATATGTGTGTGAATATCTGTATATATTTATTTCAAGTATGTACCCACTGTATGCTTATTATTCATATGTGATTTAGATAAAAGATATTGTTGAATTATGTGTATAGTTCTGGAAAGGTTGATGATAAAGATGCGGGGCTGGGTAGAGGGATGGCTCAGTAGTTAGCCCTTGCTGGAGTGCTTGTCGCGCTTCCTGAGGGCCTGAGTTCATTTCCCAGCACCCAAAGTGACCAGTTCACAGCCTCTGTAGCTGAAGCTCCATGGAATCTGATACCTTCTTCTGGCCTCGGGGGCATCTGTGTGCAAACAAACACACACACTTGCACACAGACAGAACACACACACACACACACACACACACACACACACGTTTTTACACATACACACACATTTTTTTTAAGCTGACATTTAGTTGAGATGTGATGGCAAATGGTAGCCATATGACTTCTGGAGTTAGAGGTTTTGGCTTGTGACTCTGCGTGTGATAAAATCTGCCTTCAGTGACTTGTTTCCTTTCTGCATATCTCTCTGTCACCCACACACAGCAGAGGTCAAGCTGAGGCTCTTTGTGACTATCTCTTTCTTTCTTGTCCTGATCTTTGGTTGTGTTTTGCCTTTCCTCTCAGTTTGTTCTGAATCTCATTAGCCAGTGGTTCTCTGCTCTCAACAGCAGAGCACCCCCACCCCTGTTTTTTCTATTAGGTTGACTCTTGGTTTACTGATGACTGATGGTGCTGATGGAAAAGCAAGCTGTGTGGCCAATGCCCGTGAGACTGCGCTTCCTTATCTCCATCTCACACTCCTTTAGTCGCACATGGCTTTTAAGGTTTTAATATGTAAAAAGGAAAACAAAAAGCCCTTGATGCCTCAATATATATTTGTACTTTAAAAATGGAGTCTTGGAGTGATTCTGACTACCATACTGGGCTCCCACATGCAGATAGGAATTGGGGTGTTGGAGGATGGCCAGTAGAGCCTTTCACTCAGATTACCTTGAGATTGTCTACGCTGCTTCTGGCTTGTACTGGAGGCCCAGGCTACCCTGGGCTGTCCAGGCTGTCCCAGGCTACCCCAGGCTGTCCAGGCTGTCCAGGCAGTCCAGGCAGTCCAGGCTGCCTCAGGCTGTCCAGGCTGTCCCAGGCTGTCCAGGCTGCCCCAGGCTGTCCCAGGCTGTTCAGGCTGTCCCAGGCTGTCCAGGCTGCCCCAGGCTGTCCAGGCTGTCCCAGGCTGTTCATGCTGTCCCAGGCTGTTCAGGCTGTCCCAGGCTGTCCAGGCTGCCCCAGGCTGTCCAGGCTGCCCCAGGCTGTCCCAGGCTCCAGGCTGCCCCAGGCTGTCCCAGGCTGTCCAGGCTGCCCCAGGCTGTCCCAGGCTGTCCAGGCTGCCCAGGCTGTACCAGGATGCCCCAGACTGCCCAGGCTGTCCCAGGCTGTCCCAGGCTGTCCAGGCTGGATTGAGCAAGCTGTTCAACCTCTACAGAGTGAGTAAGAGTGGTTTAAGTCGGTCCTAAGAGTCACTTTTTTTGTGCCCATTCAGTCCTGTCTTACTGATTTTCTAAGAAGTTTTAGAAAATAGTGTTTGGCAAGAAGGGGAAATTACTTACCTGTGTGATTCATCTTAAGGAAAATGTCACCATGGCATTTCCTTCAGATCCTATGCCAGATTTCTCCCGGAAGCACTGATCACAGGCAACAAAGAAGTCCAAGGTTTTGAGTGATGGAATGTAGAGATAGAGTGGAACAAAAGAGAAATCTGGGTAGTTAATAAAATTCCCAAATGCTTACATCTTAGAGTATATTTACATCTTAAAATATACTGTGTAAACTGGAACTGCTAAGAAAACAGGTGGTTTTTTATTTTATCCTGATTGAGATTTCCTTAGTAGAGAAGATACATATGTGTTAGCTTATAACAAAGAAAAGTACCATTGATCAATGTTGTAAAATGTCCTAAAATTCTTATTAGCTGAGTAAAATATGGTTGGTCTATTAGTGCTTTTGTCAGTGTGTATGTGGTAGTCTAGAAAGACGCATTGCTTGTGTTGCCCTTGGGTGAACCGAATAGGAAGGATTAAGAAGTGCTATGTACAGACCTTTTAAACAGCCCGTGTAGTTAAGATGGATAAAGAACCTTCACCTAATGCTATTTATGTCATCTACTAATTTAAAATAATGGGGATTAGGCACAACTGCTGATCTTAAAAACACAAACATATCTTAAGACTGGACTCTTGGTTATTAAAATGCTCATGGAATTGTCAATGAATATGGAACTGAATTTACTGAGGCTGGATTCTCTGGGTGATTTTCACTTGCTGTTGAGTGACTGATTAACCAAACGGCTAAACAGCAAGTGTAAGTAAGCACATAGTTAAATTTGAACATAGAGTCATAGATGGTTCCCCAGTCCCAAGTCTGATGTGTTTTCCCACAAGAGGAAAAGTTGCTTTCAGGTTTCCGGCTGTCTTATCAGCTCTGGCTTAAGTCAAGTTGCTTGAATCAGAGTGACTCCTTTGTAGGCAGTCAAGGAGCATTCACGCTTTAAGAATTTCCTTTTGGTGCCTGTGAGAGACAGGATACCGTGGCTGCACCAGTTCCCACAAAGAACTTGATTTATTCTGCTCAGTACAGGCTAAAATGATTGGGACAGGAAAGGTTTTTGGTCTCCTGCCTCTCATTGGCCTGTGACTTGGCTAGAACTGGAAGGCAGGGTGTCTGTAAGTTGTAGGAGTACTTACCTTGTTGGCTGCTGCTGTCTGAACCTGCATCCTTATATAGCTATTGATTGCTTTTGCTAGAGATAAAAAGATCACTCCCTCCTTTACAGAGGATGTGCAATAAAACAATAAAGGGTGCTGGCACTGTGAGAGAAGCCAGGAAATACCTAAGGAGTGAAAAGGAAGCCATCGGTGTAGTCATGTCCACCTGACAGGCCAGGGAAGCTCAGAGAAGTAGCAGTGTATTTGAGGTTAGGTAGGTATACACGGGTGAGGGCAGCTTCTGAGACAGAGGGGCCATTGTGAGTAAAGACTAAAGATGAGAAGCTTTGTTTACACATGGGGTGAACATTCTGGAAACTGCAAACATGACAATGCTCATAAGCCTGAGGCTCAAGGTAGGCAAGGTATCATGAGAGTGAGCAAAAGACACAGCACACTGTGGAGGGACTCATGTACCTTGCCAAAGCAATCAGGTTTACGCAGTGTGCCAAGTCAACACTAGGAGGCTTAAAGTAAACACAAATACGGCCTTATGTTCTCTGTGCAGAAAAACAAAATCCCTACTGCATGGTTTACCTCTCTTCAAGCCACATCTCTTTCTCCTGCCTGTATCATCCATTCAATAGACTTCCTAAACTCTGCTTTCTTCTAGGCACTGTACTCAGGTGGGATACAGGCCGTTCTTAGCGTACTAGTGAAAAGATGAGCCATACACATAATGATAAGCAAATGCTAGGCAAGGGTCTGTGTGATAACTGAAATTGAATCAGGCCTGGAGTGATGGCTCAGTGGTTAAGAGCATTTACTGCCCATGCAGAGGACCTGAGTTCAGCTCCCAGCACCCAACTGGCAACTTGCTCAGTGCCAGCAGATCTAACACTCTCTTCTGGTCTCCACGGTCACTATGCATACACATAGTACACATGCACACATGCAGGTGAAACACATATAAAACAAATGTATAAAGTCATCTTTAGCAACACCATGAGGTCCTCAGAGGAGACGTCCCTGCCACACACCTCACTGTCTGTCAGTCCTTTCTCAAGTCAAGCAGTGCAGCTCTCCTTCAGTTTGTAAACTCACAAGGCCTGAGCACTTGACTGCTACTGTCTTCTCCTTTTGAGTGTGAGCTCTGTGAGTGTGGGGACTGTCTGGGTCTGTGATTGCTGAGAGGGTCATGTATCTCTGGCACACAAGATACTCAGTGACACCTGATTTAGTCAGAGCCAGGCCACCTGGCAGCAAGCCTATACTGCCACTTGTTGGCTCTGTGACTTTGGGCTGTTGACATAACCTTTCTGAACCTGCATTTTTCTCATCTGCAAATAGATAAGGCTGTTGAGAGAATAAACTCAGTATTTTCAGTGCCAGGATGTGGTGCTCACGGCCACTTCAGTCTAGGAATTATTCCACTATGCACACCCCACTCCACACTCAAGAGCATTTGAGCTCTTGAAATTCCCTGTCTGCCTCAAATCAGAGCCTCCCAGAGGAACTCAGTTCTCACAGCACCCACCCATCCCCCCGAGATTAACTGCTCTGGTCTCAGTAGAATTGGCACCACACCACACCCTGACAGAATTTAGCACAAAACATCCCATCTCCTGTTTGTCTCCAAAGGACCCACTTACCTTTCTTCAAATTCATCTCATTTCCCGTTAGTGCGTCTCCTCTTCTGTTGAGATGGTGTTTACACTCTTCAAGTTCACAGCTCTTTGGGTGTTTGCTCTCTCATATGATGCCCATGTACATGGACAAGAGGTTAGGAAGGTGGTTCAGGCAAAGCCAGGGTGCTCACACAGGCCTATAATCCCAATCCTGAGAAGCTGAGGGTTAGTGAATGAGTCCAGCCTAGGACTGTATAGTGAGTTCTAGGCCAGCATGGTCCATGTAGTGGAGCTTTGTCTTAAACAAACAAATAAATACATTTGTGTTCTTATCTATAAACCTACTATTAGTGACATATACAGTACCCCCCAGTGCTGAACCTAAGACTCTGAAATCTTGTAGGTCTGAGGTAAGAGCATGGTATCAGTAAGAATGCAACTAATGTTAATTATTGCTGCTGCTATTTTCCATGGAAATATTGAATGCGGTGATAGATTTTCCTGTTAAAAAACTAGTTGACTTTGTATGATCCTGAGGGAGCACTGTTAGAGGGGAAGCTGAGCTGTAAGAAGTGTCACTGACTTGCATGTCCTTGTGGGAAAAGAAAGGACTTTATAAAGTAGCTGTTAGATTTCTGACATGGGTAAGTAGTGAGAAGAGTATCATTCAATGAAGTCTGGCTGGGAAATAGTATTGACAACTTTCAGAAATAAGATTGTGTGTTTTGTTTTGTTTGTTATAAGTCAGTCTTTGGTCTCAAGGAACCTGTTTCAGTTCTCCACCGTGGTACTTTTCATTCTCAGAGGCACGCGATTCTTAACTTCTAGGCCTGGTCTCTTGTTTTAGGGCTGTGGTGGTTGGCATGCAGGAGCCCTAAGCAGAGGGAGCAGTTGTCATGACGGGCCTCAGCAAACCAAGGCCCAGTTTTCAACAGTGGCTAGGACTTTGGTCTCCTATAACGACTCACGATGTTAAACCTGGCAGTTTTTCCTCATGCTCTTGGTGCTTGGAGCTCCTACTCCTAATTCTACGCTTCTAAAGTGAGGCATACAGTTTTTATATTATCATTTACCAAAAGGGAAATATCTGTATTCTGCAAAGAGAATTCTTTATAAAAATTATGGAAAATAGTATGCCCCCCCCCCAATTTTTATGTTAACTAAAAACACTAGGCAAGGTGTCTCAGTGATTTGAGAGCTGAGCTGTGGTGCTGAGCTTGTAGGCTAAGCTGCTGTTAGCTGTACCAGAGGGCCTTGCTATTTCAAAGTTGTAAGGAGAGGGCTGAATATATTGTATTTTAGCACTCTAAAGGTAAAGTCAAGGAGGGTCAACTCAAAATTGCTTCAAGAAACACCTGGAAACTGCAGATGTGTTTACAATTATTTCACTACTGATGGCATCATGTTTCAGAGAGAGCCATTAATTGTGGTAGAGTCATGTGGAGCCTTTGTGAAATTTAAGTCCGTTGGATATCAGCACCTTCAAAGACAATAAAATTCCAGCCTGCGTTTGTCTATCCCCATGTGAGGAGTTATACGGCGTGCATGCATCACTCCATGAGATCCTTGAGCTTCGAGCTCTCTCGCTTTCAGGCAGTTGTCTGAGGTCAGTTTTCCGTTTTGCAGTTGTCAAACAGCTGTCAAGTTAAAACACTAGGTCCTGAAGCTAATTTACATTTTATGCCATTCCATATTAGCATGTTTCTTGATTTAAGAATGTAAAATGTTCTCCACATTTCATCAGTATCCTTCAACTATTCCATTTTCCCCAAATGTCCACATATACATTAAATGTGATACTCCACATATCTTTATTGTTTTCTAATCTTAGATTTTAACAATTCTCATAAACCTTTTAGAAGCACTTGAGTGGGCATTCAGCATTTAATCCCACAGCTCTTTACAGAAAGAAAAATTCAAATCTTTTAAACCCATGGTCTTTATTTTCATTGTCACCCTTTATTGTTATCTTTTTAGCTTTTCTTTCAAATTGAAATCTCAGTCACAAGTGAACATGGAATTCTTACTTTTTAAATGCAGTGTAGGCTAGTATGATAATAAAAATTCACCATTGACTTCTAGTAATTCATTGATGAAGAAAGGCCTCTGGCTTTGTGGTTGGTGGTATGCTAGAATACATCTCAGTTGCCTGTGGGAGACATTAACATCACACCTTCTGTAAGACAAGCCAGCAGAGGCACCTGGCAAGTATGTGGGGCTTAGTCAGTGAAATTAAGGGTTACAAGGAAACACCTTAAAAGGTACTCTTAAATTATGCTATCTAAGGATTACTGTGTGGTAACACAAAACCATTTCTAGGGTAATTTATTTAACCTTTTACACTAAGGTCCCTCCTAATCTATAGTTAGTTCTTATATTCCATACACTCCTCAGATAGGGCAGGATTTTACTTACTCTGGATTTCAACTTGTTCCCTCCTGAGATCACATAGCTTCATTACACTTTGTTTAATTGCATTTTGTGTTTTGACACCTCTGGCTAGAAGGGCTAGTTTTATTTATTTGAGCAGTGGATACTTAGGGAATAGTTAGCCTGGGTGAGAACTCAGAGGGGAACACAGTCCACAGTGAAGGAAGCGTAACCTCAACTCATCAGAACTGCCACTTAAAAAGTATCTAACGCCTGGTTGTCCTAGAACTCACTATGTGGACTAGGTTGGCCTTGACCTCACAGAGATCCTCCTGCCTCTGCACAAAGTCCTAGGAATACAGGTGTGGACCATTGGGCCTCACCTAGAAGGTATTTTAAAATGGCCACTGATAAGTTTTAGAGTCTTTAAATTAGTTCTTTTTACATGTTTTTGTTTCTTTTCCCCTCCCCCGTGTGTGTGTGTGTGTGTGTGTGTGTGTG